>JAQPPZ010014214.1:0-69091 GCA_028583015.1 Wollemia nobilis
TGTTGCCACATTTTGCACGGGGTGCAATGTTTTCAGTTTTGTAGCAGTGCTGCTCTTCCTTTTCCCTCTTCCTCTCTTTCCCTTTCTTCTTCTCTCCCTTTCTCTCTCTTCCCTACATTCTCTTTCTTCCCCCCTTTCTTGGAGCCCCTCAGTCAGATCTCAAATTTGACAGCAGTTGCCCTGAAAAATGGCTAAGTGTCGGTGCGAAGTCCGACTAGGGCGAAGTCGACTCCCGATTTTGGTGCGAAGTCCGACTTCTCCCGAGTTTGGTGCGAAGTCCGACTTCGCCCTTCTTTCTGGGCGCACCTTGTAGCAGGCTGGCAGGAAAAATGACTAAGTGTTGGGCGAAGTCCGACTTCGCGGCGAAGTCGGACTGCTCCCCCTTTCCAGGGCGAAGTCCGTTCGGCGGCAGAAATCAGCTTTCACTATGCGCAACCCGACTTCGCAGCGAAGTCGGGTTGCGCCCTTTGACGAGTGCGCGATGGGAAACAAACTCAGAATTTGACCAAGGCATGAAGGCCTTCCCGACTGCGTTGTTTTCTGCCTGCGCAACCCGATGGCGCTCATATCCTGGGAGAAGTTGGATAAACTGCCTTTCAAGGCAAGCACGTGTCAAACAGCATCATCCGACAAGTGTCCAGCTTCGGGATCTGAGCCAAGACGTGCCGAGCAAAAGGACAAGCATGGGCTGCACTACTTATGCCAGCTGCCTCATTTAAGGCTGATTGGAGGTTCTACCTGCTCCAGCTGCCCGCATTCCGGCCGATGAGAAGTTCTACCCAACGCCCTGCCACGTAGCTGTCCGGTCTTCAGGGAGACCATGCTGCGGGTACGATCTGTCAGACAAAGGTCAGCATTAGCGGCTCCGTCGCCGCTTTTGTCGGCTAGTGTTTGGTGGGACTTTGTGCCCATTAATGTAACGGGAGGGACTCGGGCTATAAATACCCACCACATTTTCATTGTAAGGTGGTGGAAGGGGAATGTATGTTAGGGAACCATTGTAATTGTGCTTACCTTATAAATATAAAGTATATGCATGGCTCTATTCTACTTGCTTTTATTTTTTATCTCTGCCTCTCCTTTACATTTCTGCTTTACGTTTTCTGTGTCATGGCTCGTTGATTCGCTTCAGCATTTGGTGGTCAGGTATTCCTGAGGCATTGCTTGTGTCATGGCTTGTTGATTCACTTCAGCATTTGGTGGCCAAGTACTCTTGAACTTAATTGATTAGAGGATACATAGAATAAATGTGGTAGCAGTTCCTTCAGTTTGTGTGTTATGTTTATGTTGTTGTACGTAGTGGTGATTGATGCATTGCCGTCTTTGTTAGTTCTCCTTGTAGGGAGAATGTTTGCTAGGGGACCATTGTAGCTGTGCGTACAAATTCTCTGCATAACACACATACTTGGATCTGACATCTCTTGGTTGCTTTTTGTTTATGTTGCTGTCCGTAGTGGTGATTGATGCTTGCTGCCATCTTTGTTAGTTCTCCTTGTAGGGAGAATGTTTGCTAGGGAGCCATTGTAGCTGTGCGTACCCTGCTTTATACAGAAAGTATACTTAGGTTTTGCAGTTCCTGGTTATGCTTTGTATTTATGATGCAGTAAGTAGCGGTGATTGATGTGTTGCTGTACTGTTAGTTCCCCCCACCCAACTCCAATCACATTTGTAAATTCTTTCCGCATTTTTATCTCTTTCCTGCACTCTCATCTCAAACCATAAAAACCCACAGGAGCCGGCCTTCTCCAGGAGATTGGCACGGAAGGCATTCCTTCCTTCCGGCCTTTCAAGCTGATGGGCGAATCTGGGCGCATTAACACAAAATCCTTTCCTCATGGCAGATTCGTAACCAACAGTTTCTCTGGCACGCCGGTGGGACCAAGGTCCCACATTTGAAAGAGATTTCTGATCGGTCCCACACGGCGCAACGGTTCTTCGAGCACTCGGTGGGCCAAGGAAGTTTCCCACCCCCAAACGAGAATCGAAGCAACGGTGTTCGCTTCATTGCTTGTTCAAAATCAGAACACCTGGCGACTCTGCACGAACAAATCCTCTGAGTCCAAGAGACCGGTCCCAGCACCTTCATGCAAACAAGAAGGTGGCGAGCAAGGGATCCGAGAAACCCGCCTGACTTTTACGAACTGGACATCAACGCTCGAGGCGAAATTGCCAGGCTGGCTGATCCGCAAGCTCGTGTCGACGAAGCCGAGGCTGAAATTCAAGAAGAAGCCGAAGCCGAGGTCGGAGGAGCTGAGTACGAAATAGAAGAGGCCGAGGAAGAAGAGGAATCTACATCCTCGGAAGGTACCGACACTGAGTATACAACCGACGGAGGAGAAGAAGAAGAAATGGCTGCCCTGCAACAGAATGACGATGATCTCTTCCCGGCGGTGGACTCTACAGGGCCCTTGGCCCTGGTCGAACAACAAGCTGTGCCCCCGGTTGCTTTAAAGTCTATCCCTACGTACGACGGCTACGACAAGACGGCGTACGAGCACATCCGGGACATCCTTGCCCTGGCCGCATTGCATTCCATTACTGACGAGTGTGAAGACCCGTCTGCTGGCCCTTTCCCTGAGGGGAAAGCTTCTCTACTGGTGGAGATCGCTGCCAGAGGGATCTATCACAGGGTGGCCCCAGCTTGCCAGAAGGCTCGTGAAAGGATGCAACGAGTCTGCTGACCCTACTTCTCTGCTGCATCAGTTCCAAAGTATCCAGAGACACCCTCAAGAGGAGGTGTCTGACTTTAACATCAGGTTTGCGAGATCCTGGAAACGGGTACCTCGCGAACTTCGGCCTTCAGCTGGCATGGCTGCTCACTATTACACGAGATCCTTCAACTCGGACATATGCACTGCTGTTGAAGATTGCCGGAATAGACGAGTTTCTGCTCTGTACGAGGCTGCCCGACAAGCTGAAGGCGATATCATTTCTATCGGCGAGACTCCCGTCCGAGGTGCAGGAACCCATTCATCCCGACTTCCCCAGATCCCAGTATCCATCGGCTTCTGGTGGTGCGCCGTCCACATCAGGGCAGCAACCCCAGCAGCAATGGAATCCGGCGCCGGTCGTAACTCCTTACGGCCCGCCGCAAATGCATTATCCTCACCCGCCTCCTCCTGCTCCGCATTTTCCAGCACTCCCTGCTCCCCCGCGATACGCACCTTATTCCAACCCTCCTCCATTAGCCGCATTGCCTCCACCGGCACAGTTGCCGCCTCCCGACAATAACATTCGAGAATACAATCCTTCGGGAGGTACGGGCTTTGGCCTCGGGTTATCATGCCATGTCCAACGACATGACCGCTATGAAGAAGAAGCGAGGCCGAGATGGACCTCGCTCCTAGGAGGCCATATTCGCCCTCGGCGCTGACAAAAGACAAACCCCCAGAGCACCAGCTGCAGAGGCGTCCGCCTCGAGAAATCTTGCTATAGAAGACCAACCTGGTCCTTCGGACCAGGTTAACTGGTGCACTACGTGCAATGACCCGCATTCGGAGGAAGACTGCACTCTGCACCAGCACTACATCCAGACTTTGGCCGGCAGCGCCATAGAGGACGATGAACTCTACATGATCCTGGACGGCGAAGCCAACTTTGCCCTCCCGAAGGAGAATCTAGTGCCGCCCGCCAAGGAAGAAAAGAAAGCTGCAGATGCTTGCCAAGCCTTTGCGGGTATATGCCGAGAAGAGAAAGGCGCGGCCGGTGGGCTGCCACCATACAAGCGGCTGTGGCCCTACACGGCCCAGGAGAAGGCATCCAAAGACAAAGCTCCGGCCAAGCCTCCTCCGGCAAAGGCTGCCCTGTTCCAGCCAAGCCTCCTATAGCAAAAGCTCCAGTTCCGGCTAAAGCTCCCGTACCTCAGCCTCCAGCAGAAACCAAAGAACAAGCACGGGAGAAGGCTGAAGTACCCGTCTCGACCAAGAGACAGAGAGTTGAGGCCACCCGGCAGTACCGGACGAAGTATGAGCCGGCAAAAGAAGCGGAAGGAGCTAGCACCTCGGGCTACGACATAGTAGACGAGTTGAAAAGAACACCCGCTAGAATCGGCATGTACGATGCTCTTACGCTCCCGAGGCCAGGTGGATCTGCTGCAAGAATCTCTGAAAAACATGAAGAACGGCAAGCGGATACGACCCGCTGTCCTGGTTCAACCTTTGACAGTCTCAGCCACTGGGAAGAACAGACCGCCTCCCTTCTATCTGTCTTTACGGATGCAAGGGCACATAGTTCACAACTGCATGGTGGACTCTGGCGCTTCCACGACTGTTATGCCGAAAGCCGTCTGCGATGAGATCGGGATGGAGTACACAAGGAGCAGCCAAGGCGTGTTGCAATTAGACGGCACCCCTGTCAAGACAGTTGGTGTCATAAAGGACATCCCTATCCGGTTGCATAAGGCTCTCGACATCGTGGTCATCCAAGAGGTCGTGGTTGTTGACCTGGCTCCCTACTTCGGCATGTGTCTCTCCCGGGAGTTCACTGCGAAGCTGGGCGGGTACCTGTCTCTAGACTACTCACACATGGAAGTGCCCTTCAAAGGAAGGAGACTGAAAATCTTTAATGAGAAGCCTTCCACCTTCCTAGTAGAGAAGATACCGGAGAAGAGTCGGATTGCATGGTCCAGCTGTCGGAGGAAGAACTGGTGACGGTAGAGCTGACGGAGCAAGCCCTCGAAGTGCTACGGCTTGAAGATGAGTTCTCTTTGCGGGATTTCAATGCCGTAATTGAGACGGAGCAGGGCTGTTACACCGTTGTACAGCCCGAGAGGCTTGACAAGTCAGTTGAAAAGGAAGTGGGACCTGCACCTGAGAAGGCTGTGGAAGCTTTTCTTTGACGGCGCGCGATGCAAAAATGGCGCCGGTGCAGGGGTGCTTTTGGTTTCTCCGACCGGGATCCAGAAGGACTATACCTACAGGTTGGCCTGGAGCTGCACTAACAACTCGGCGGAGTACGAAGCCCTGTGCTTGGGTTTGCGAAAGGCGGAGAGGTTGGGGATTAAACACCTGCAGATCTTTGGAGATTCGGAGCTGGTGTGTCACCAGGTTACGAACAAGTGCGCCTCCAAACAGCACTATCTCAAGGCGTACCGCAACCGGGTGTGGGACTGATGGAGTCGTTTGACTCGTTGAATGTCAAGGCGATATCGCGTGAGAAAAACAAACACGCTGACATTCTGGCGTCTGTTGGAGCCAGGTACGTTCCGGTGATGACGTTGTCCAGAAACCGAAGCCGGTTCGCACTATTTACGAGGCCTTACGTGCACGATAAGGACACCAGCTGGCGGGTGTTCGATTGTGACGAGGAGATCGTCACATTTTTGGTTAACGAAGTTGGTTCAATCGAAGGTAGAGACCATGATGACGAGCAATATGAGGGGTTGATACGGTTAAAAAATAATCATGTCCCAAAAGGACTGATTACATTGGAGAAGTCTATTTGATCGGAATGACGAGCTATATCACACAAGATCAAGGTAGACCCAAAGCAGTATACCGACATGGAACTTGAACCTGGTAAAACCATCAAGGTTGGGACGAGGCGCACGTCGGAGGAACTGAGCGAGATCAGATCAACGTGCTGAGAGTTCCCCGACATCGTGGCACTGGTGTTACGAGGATTTGAAGGGGTATGACAGAAATGTAATCCGACATACCATTGAGCTAGAGGATGGCGCCAAGCCATTCCGTCGAAAGCAGAGGGCCGTAAATCCGAAAATTGAGGCCATGATGAAAGTCGAGCTCTTAAAGATGCTGGAGGCCAAAATCATCTACCCCATCAAACATTCATCCTGGGTCGCGAATTTGGTGCCTGTGAGGAAAAAGAATGGCGACATTCGTCTACGTGTCGACTTCAGAAACACTGAATCAGGCTTCCCTCAAGGACCACTATCCGCTTCCCCAAATTGACCAGATTCTACACATCGTTCTTTGGAGCCCGAGAGATTCTCACTTTTAGATGGATTTTCCGGCTACAACCAGATTTGGGTCAGGGATGAGGACCAGCATAAGACGGCGTTCACCACCAAATGGGGGACGTTCGCCTATCAGCGCATGCCTTTCGGCTTATCCAATGCTGGTGCCACATTCCAAAGGGCCATGGACCTGGCCTTCGAGAAGCTGCTCAATAAGATCATTGTCATCTACCTTGATGACATGGCTGTTTTCTCTCACCAAAGAGGAGATCATGTTTCCCACTGCGGCAAATATTTGAGAGGTGTCGAGAATTCGGCATTTCTATAAACCCGAAGAAGTCTGTCTTCGCGGTAAAAGAAGGTAGGCTGTTGGGACATGTCATCTCCGAGAAAGGCCTCGCCATTGACCCTGACAGAGCAGAAGCCCTCCTTCGCTTGCCAGCCCCAATCGATAAAAAAGGGCTGCAGTCCTTCTTCGGTCGGATTAACTTCGTGCGGAAGTTCATCCCGGACTTCGCACAGGTGATCAAGCCTATGGCCGAACTGCTGAAAAAAGATACAATTTACGAATGGACTGATGAGAGAGAGCAAGCCTTCGAGGAAATCAAGGCTCGAATCGCGCAAGCTCCGGTGTTGATAAACCCGGACTACTCCAAGGACTTCATCCTCTATGCGGTGGGAGAACCGGAAAGTTACGCCGCAGTCCTAACTCAGAAGGGAGACGATGGTGAGGAGCGCCCCATAGCGTTCCTGAGCCAAGTGATTCAGCCGCATGAAGAAAAGTACAACTTTATAGAGCGGCGGGTTCACGCTGTCATGAAATCCCTCCGAAAGTTCAGGCATTTTGTCTCCCAGAGCAAAACAGTTGTCTTTGTGATTCACCGGACGTTCGAAGCTTCATCATACAAGGAGAGCCGGGTCACAAGAGAGCGAGGATGGATTGCAAAAATCCGGGAGTTCGACATCGAAGTGCGGCCCACCAAGCTTATCGGAGGCCGAGCCTTGTGTCGGGAGCTGGCCCGAAGCGGTGTAGCCGGCATCTCCGCTTTGTAAGTGGGAGGACACGGCGACAAGCATCTACCTAGCCAACTCCTTATCGGAGGAGAGTGATTGGACGAGATGACTGGTGAGATATTTCTGCATCGGAAGATGTCCAGATCACCTGAACGCCTCACAACGAAGGAGATTTCGGCTAGGTGCACTCAAGTACACTCTTCGCCCCGAGGGGCTTTACTTCAAAAATATTGACGGCATCCTGTTGCGGTGCGTCATGAAATCAGACCAGCCCAGGGTCCTCGGAGATTTTCATTCCGGGATGCCTGGAGGTCATCATTCTGCAAGGCCTACGGCCTTAAAAATAATTAGAGTCGGGTACTATTGGCCCACTCTATTCTACAGACGCTTATGCGGTCTGTTCTAAGTGTGATCAATGCCGAGAGGTTTCTTTGGCGAAACGAGAAAAGCACCCCTGCCCCTTCAACCGATTCAGGCCGAGACTCCGTTCCAGCAATGGGGTCTAGACTTCATTGGGGTGATTTCGCCTAGTTCCTCTGCCGGACACAAGTTTATTCTTACAGCCACCGATTACTTCACACGGTGGGCAGAGGCGATCCCAACCAAAAATGCGGACCAAGAAACGGTCATCAGGTTCCTTGAGAGCACGATTACCCGCTTCGGGGTTCCGAGTCAATTGTGACGGACAATGGTCCGGGATTCGCGAGCGCTGTACTCACGGAGTACACTTGCAAACTTGGCATTTATCACAAAATGTCTTCTAATTACTACCCGCGAGGGAATGGCCTCGCCGAGTCTACTAACAAGAACCTCCTGAAGATCATCAGGAGGACCATTGACAGGAACAAGCGGACTTGGCATTTACTCCTGAACCGGGCGCGTGGGCGGACGGAGTTTCATTCAAGAAATCCATCAGAACGTTCCCCTATGCGCTCGTCTATGGCAAAGAGGCTGTCATGCCATCCCACATTGAAATCCCTGCCCTATGGATGTTGGACGAAGACAGGAGCAATGGAGACCCGGTGGATGACGAGTGTGCCAACTCTGCGATTGGAAGAAGACGAGAGAAGAAGCATACCAGGCCTTCACCAAGCATATTGAAGCCACTCAAGGCTGGTTTGCAAAAGGCACCACTGCCCGAGTTTTTAAAATCGGGGACCTGGTGCTGAAGTGGGACTCATTTAAGGCGAAGCCGGGCAACCACGGGAAGTTCGATGCCCTCTGGGAGGGCCCTTATCAGATTGCCCGGGTGAACCAGTTCAATGCTTACGTACTTCGGGATATGGAGGGTCAGCTCCTACCTATCCCCGTTAACGGGTTCCACTTAAAAATCTACCGCTGCTGAAGGTGCCCAAGGGGCCCTTCTTTGTAAAAATTTCCCTTATGCTTTTTTATTTTCCAGCATGTACAGTTTTCCAGCTTTCAGTTTTCCATTTGTTTGAGCCAAAACAGGACAAAGGGAGAGAGCACAGACTTCGCAGCGAAGTCTGTTGTCGCCCCTCAAAAGGAGCGAAGTTCGTAAAGGGAGCTGCTTGTGAAAACAGAAAACGGCTAAGTGGCAGTGCGCTGCCCGACTTCGCAGCGAAGTCGGGCTGCGCGCCAAAGGGCGCAATTTGAAAGAAGAAGGCTGCAAAGGAGTATGTTCGGACTGCGCTCAATTTTGAGCGAAGTCCGACTTCGCGCGAAGTCCGTATACACTCGGCTTTCGCGCGAAGTTCGAACTACGCTCAGCTTGCGCGCGAAGTGCGAACTTCGCACAAACTTCAGGCGAAGTCCGAGCGCGCTCCATCACAAGGCAACAAACATTCGAAGCCTCATCCGGATTGCAAAGGTCGGACTGCGCCCGATCCTCGGCGCAGTTGGAAAAGAAAGGCAAGTCTTAACGCAAGTGGCAGTTCGGACTGCGCCCGATTTTCGGGCGAAGTCGGATCGCGCCCAACTTTGGGGCGAAGTCCGATTGCGCCCTGTCTATTGGGCCAGCTCGGACGGTTTAAAAAATGAATAAAAAATTCCAAGTATGGGCCCAGGGCGCATTGCGTTAGTAAGAGGTGGGTTTCCGCACCAAAGGGGTTTTTCTTGAGCAGTGTGCCCGGATTGCGGCAGTGACGTCAGCCATGGCGCAGCGTTCAAAGGTAAATTTAATGATTGCGCAATCTTCAAGGAAAGCGCAATCAAAGAAGCATGGCACGGCAGCCGGGGTACATCTTTCAAGACATTCTCCTGCGCGGCCACCCAGAAATCATAACGCCTTCACTTGCCAGCCGACCTACCCCCTCCTGCGCGACATTAATGACGCTGTCATTGTCTAGAAAAGGGGGTCTGATGCATCCAGACATGCCAAATCGTGCAGATTATTCCTGTGACTGCGAAATCTGGTGCAGACGTCCAGAAGTCGTAATTATTGTTGTTTCGGAGGGATGGACAAGGGAAAGTTGCCAATGCAAGCGCAATCCAGCGAAGGGCGCGAAAGTGGGGATTTCCCGCGGTCGAGTGTTTCCGAGGGTGAGACGCCGCGGGAGCAAAAGTCAAAATCCCGGCCAAAGAAAGTACAGCGTGGGCAAGCCCCACCACCACCGGTTAATTACCTGTCGGGATACAAGGACGGCTCGTTTTCCATGAGCCTTACTAAGCTGCGGATAAATGTGGAGAGTTGGGCTGACAAGGTTTCGCCCTCTCACCATTTCGGAGCGGCGTACAAGTCGAACCTTTTCCGGTTCTTGTGCCCTCCTGTCCATCAATGCCGGAGGTGGTAGACCTAATTGTCAGACATTACAGACCAGCTACCGGCAAATTTGCAGCTCCAGCGGTAAACCCTTGTTCGCGCTGCGCAAAGAGACTGTCCAGCCGGCTTTCGCCCCAGGGTTGGAGTATGACTCCAGCACGATTGTCAGAAAGATAAATCTGGGCGAGCAAGCGGGACGCTTCACGCATACAAAAAGGATGAGGGATTTCCTCAATTCAGAGCTGAACGCCCCGCTCGCAGCTGGACAATGGCCAACCGGCCCCATACCCTTGGAGAGGTTTCAGAGCAAATACATATACACCATTCTGGCGTGGGTCCTCGGCTGCGACTACGACGAGTGAGTACGGCCGTACCGGCTAGCGACTGGCGAGAATGTCTCCTGTGCGGAGAATCCTATGAACCGGCGGCACAGAGAAGTGGAAAGCGCCCTATCTTTTTCGGTGGGCGGGTGGCTTGCATACGCCATTCACTCCCGGCCTGGTGAAGCTCCGAGAAAAGCGATCAAGCTGAATTTCGGTTCGGTTCCTTTTTGGCTTGGCTTTGTTTGTATCATTTGCACTCCCGGATGCAGATCCCTAACCTGAAGAAGGTGAATGAGAGGGAGAACCACGGCCCGTCTATGACTGGACGGATGACCTATACCGGAAAGGGTCTTACTATAAGTTCAACTTCAACTTTCTGGGATTGGTCATGTCAGTCTTCAGCGATGGTGAGATCCCTCGCCCCCGCGAGAAATGACGAACTATTTCTTTGAATCGGAAGCTCGGGGACGTTTTTAGGCGACGCGGGGGATTGTGGTCGGAATCTACGGATTCAAGGGCAAACCTCATCTGCTGCCCCTGCTGGTGCACGGATCATCAGTTTGGGATGGAGGTTGCGCGGCAGATGGATTACGTTGAGGAGGAGTTCGGCCAGGGAAAGAGAAAGGGCCAGATCTTTCAATATCCTCTTTCCTGGGCGAACGTTGAGATTTCTGAGATAGGACAGCATGTCTATCTCGAGCGGGAGCTTTTCGACATTGGTCTGATTCTGCTGCCGCAGCGCTGGAAGTATGACCCACACGGGATAAGGGGAAAGTTTGTACATATCTGCCCCCGGGCGGATATAATCGAAGACAGATGCGATGTGGTCCATGTTGACCTCGACTGGGAGATTGACTCGATGGAAGCATGGCCTCCGTGGCAGGATTTTTCCTGCGAGGAGGTAGCATATGACCCGAGCGAAACCTGGACCACAAGTTCTCTTCTCCGAGGATTTAAAAAATTCATCTCCAAGCTAGCGAGGCCTTAAGCGGCCAAAAGAAAAAGTTGTTGAATCTTTGGAAGATGAGGTGCCGCACGCAGCACGATAAATCCATCAGGAGAAATCTGGCCGTTGATGACGACTTTTCAGCTCTATATGACCAGCACATTGCCAGCTGGCGGCCTTTCGCATTTCGAGATTACGTTCCCCGAGGTCCCTTTGAGGGTTATAAAGGAGGGTCTTCCTCCCAACAGTTGTACACTTTTGCAACTGCCAGTGCGGGCCAAGCAGACATCCAAGTGGACCCAATGCGACTGTGGCTTCCAAGGTGGCGCACGAAAAGGCTCAGAAATCAGTCAAGTCAACGCCCGAGGTGACTCCTCAGGCACAAAAGACGCCGGCGCCACCAGCGAGCGGACCGGCAGCGGCAGACCTTCTGCAAGTCAAACCCCGGTACAAGTTTACCGTGGGAA
This sequence comes from Wollemia nobilis, assembly GCA_028583015.1. Lineage (NCBI taxonomy): Eukaryota > Viridiplantae > Streptophyta > Pinopsida > Araucariales > Araucariaceae > Wollemia > Wollemia nobilis. Next base: position 11,387 of record JAQPPZ010014214.1, read on the forward strand.
CATCAGCGCCCGCTGCACCTACTTCCTCTCCTCTCCGAACCAGCCATTGCTCCGAGAAGAGAAGAAGAGGAAGAGGGTTGAGAGGATCGAGCGACCCTAGCTCGACGGTGCGGCGATCGATCGCGAGCCGCGGCCGCGTCCGGCCGCTCCCAGAGGTTGTTTCTCCGGATAGTCCTGAGCCAACCGCCGAAACCAGAACCGCGAGACATTCATCCAGCATCGGCTCAGGCGGAGCCCGCAGGTACGTCCGCTGCCCCGCTCCCTCATATCTCATCTGGCCCTACTCCAACTCCATCTCCCGCTCAATCCGAGCAAGTCGTGGCCGCATCTTCCTCCCCATCTCCACACCCTTCTAGCGGCCCTCATTCTTTCAACCAGTTTGCTCAGGACCCCAACGCCTCTCTATCCCTGAGTCAAACCCCAAACCCTTCGCCTGTGGTTAGTGCTGAAGCCGCGCGTTCACCGTCGCATCCATCGCCTCAGCCGCTTGAAACCCTTCCAGCATCAACCGCTCCGATCTCCACTTCCCGGTCGCCCTCAAAAGCGGCCGCTCCTTCCAAAGCCCTTCCGGTTTCTCCTACTTCCCTGTTCTCAGGAGAAATGTCACAGCAAAACCCTAGGCTGGGGGAACCGGACTTCATGGACGACCTCCAGAACACGGATGATTTGCCTCTGGCAGCGAGAGCCGTAGAATACCCTATCTCTTTCCTCCAAAACCTGAAGCGGAGGAGACCTGAAGAGATAGCCGCCCCGGTAAAGCGCACCAAGTTTAACTTCGAGAGGAGAGTGCTCACGACAGAAAAGATAACTCCAAAAGTGAAGAAGCCTCTCCGGGAAATGACCGGGGGCAGACTACGAGCTCCGGAGAAAGGAGAAGAGCTTTGACGATATCAACAAGCAATACGAGATTCGGGGAATCATTCGTAAGGCGGATAATCTCCTTGTCAAAAATGCGGAGGAACGGGGAAGAGCTTTTCCGGTTGCGAGGACAAGACAAGACAGCTTGAAGAGGACTGTCTAGGTCCACTGAGCGATTGGAATCGGCGCGGCGAGAAATAGATGAATTAAAAGCCCGGCTGGCCGCTTCTCAGCAAGAAGCCGCAACAGAAAAGCAAGCAGCCCTGGAGCAGATTTCTCAGCTCTAGGAGTCTTTGAAACTGGCGCAGTCGCAATCTGCGGAGAGAGCATCTCAAGCGACGGTCTTTTCAAAGAGCAAAGTTAAGGAGATGCGGGCTGATCTGCTGCGGGGATGCAAGCCCCACACGTATAAGGCTATGTCGGTTATGGATTTCGCATCCAGGATCCAAGAACTTTACGCCCAGGGAAAGCTTGTGGTAGAGGAGGCCGAACGCCAGGCGAAGCAATGGCTGGACCTGGCAATAAATCTTCAAGAGCGCGAGCGCGATGGCCTCCAATTCTCCCCCATGTCCTCATTGGCTGCAGAATGGGCAGATGCAAGGGTAACCTTGCATAAATATTTTAAGAAAGTAGAAGAGGTGAGGGTTGCCAGACGAATGCTGGATGCATTTGAACATGAAAGAGACATTTGTATGGCTCCCTTTCACGCTCTCTCCGAACTAGGGTGCCCGGGCTTTGTTGAGAATGGTGAGTTTCTCACCCATGAGCAAGTGAAAAAGAATTGGCGGTCCTTTGAGGCAGATACAGCTGAAATTGATAGTTGGACCGAGCCAATTCAAGAAAGTCGGGTCACCCGAGATGGTGTCCAAGTCTTTGCAAGATCAGCTCCTACTTCCGGGAGCTGGGAAAAAGATACCTCACCATCGACCTGCATGCGGTCGTTGCTTTCCACGCAGCATTAGAAGAAGTTGCTGACCGCCGACCATTCGAAGCAGAAGCCTGGGGCCAAGCCCAGGCCGCATACAACCGCATCTGCGAGGCAGAAGCCAGAGCTGGAGAGCATTCGGAAGAGGATTCTGAGGAGGCGACTGCCGGAAGTGAATCTGAAGAACAGTTGCCGCGAGGAGAACGGCTAGAGCAGCAGAAAGCAGGGGAAGCAAGTTCCTCTGCACCCAATGGATGAAGGCATGGATTCTTTGCGCCGAGGCGAGCTCGACACCCGCGAGCCGCCGGAAATGTTGCCACATTTTGCACGGGGTGCAATGTTTTCAGTTTTGTAGCAGTCCTGCTCTTCCTTTTCCCTCTTCCTCTCTTTCCCTTTCTTCTTCTCTCCCTTTCTCTCTCTTCCCTACATTCTCTTTCTTCCCCCCTTTCTTTGGAGCCCCTCGATCAGATCTCAAATTTGACAGCAGTTGCCCTGAAAAATGGCTAAGTGTTGGTGCGAAGTCCGACTTCTCCCGATTGGGCGAAGTCCGACTTCTCCCGAGTTTGGTGCGAAGTCCGACTTCTCCCTTCTTTACAGGCGCACCTTGTAGCGGTGGCGGGTGGCAGGAAAAATGACTAAGTGTTGGGGCGAAGTCCGACTTCGCAGCGAAGTCGGACTGCTCCCCCTTTCCAGGGCGAAGTCCGTTCGGCGGCAGAAATCAGCTTTCACTGTGCGCAACCCGACTTCGCGGCGAAGTCGGAGTGCGCCCTTTGACAGGTGCGCGATAGGGAAACAAACTCGAGAATTTGACTAAGGCATGAAACCCTTCCCAACTGCGTTGTTTTGCACTGCGCAACCCGATGGCGCTCATATCCTGGGAGAAGTTGGATAAACTGCCTTTCAAGGCAAGCACGTGTCAAACTGCATCATCCGACAAGTGTCCAGCTTCGGGATCTGAGCCAAGACGTGCCGAGCAAAAGGACAAGCATGGGCTGCACTACTTATGCCAGCTGCCTCATTTAAAGCTGATTGGAGGTTCTACCTGCTCCAGCTGCCCGCATTCCTGCCGATGAGAAGTTCTACCCAACGCCACTGCCACGTAGCTGTCCAGCCTTCGGGGAGACCATCTGCGGATACGGTCTGTCCGACAAAGGTCGGCATTAGCGGCTCCGTCGCCGCTTTTGTCGGCTAGTGTTTGGTGGGACTTTGTGCCCATTAATGTAACGGGAGGGACTCGGGCTATAAATACCCACCGCATTTTCATTGTAAGGTGGTGGAAGGGGAATGTTCGTTAGGGAACCATTGTAATTGTGCTTACGCTTATAAATATAAAGTATATGCACTGGCTCTGTTCTACTTGCTTTTATTTTTTATCTTTGCCTCTCCTTTACATTTACTGCTTTACGTTTTCTGTGTCATGGCTCGTTGATTCGTTTCAGCATTTGGTGGTCAGGTATACCTGAGGCATTGCTTGTGTCATGGCTTGTTGATTCACTTCAGCATTTGGTGGCCAAGTACTCTTGAACTTAATTGATTAGAGGATACATAGAATAAATGTGGTAGCAGTTCCTTCAGTTGTGTGTTATGTTTATGTTGCTTGTACGTAGTGGTGATTGATGCATTGCCGTCTTTGTTAGTTCTCCTTGTAGGGAGAATGTTTGCTAGGGGACCATTGTAGCTGTGCGTACAAATTCTCTGCATAACACACATACTTGGATCTGACATCTCTTGGTTGCTTTCTGTTGCTGTCCGTAGTGGTGATTGATGCGTTGCCGTGTTGTTAGTTCTCCTTGTAGGGAGAATGTTTGCTAGGGAGCCATTGTAGTTGTGCGTACCCTGCTTTATACAGAAAGTATACTTAGGTTTTGCAGTTCCTGGTTATGCTTTGTATTTATGATGCAGTAAGTAGCGGTGATTGATGTGTTGTTGTACTGTTAGTTCCCCCCACCCAACTCCAATCACATTTGTAAATTCTTTCCGCATTTTTATCTCTTTCCTGCACTCTCATCTCAAACCATAAAAACCCACAGGAGCCGGCCTTCTCCGGAGATTGGCACGGAAGGCATTCCTTCCTTCCGGCCTTTCAAGCTGGTGGGCGAATCTGGGCGCGTTAACACAAAATCCTTTCCTCATGGCAGATTCGTAACCAACAATAAGCAGCCACACTTCCATAGCACTGGAGCAAGTCAACTTTAACTTTTAAAGAAAATGCATAAATGGGACTCTATCTAGAGGGAAAAGGCATGACAGGAAAAACAGCACAAACTGCCGTCATTAGAAAAAGAAGCTAGCATCCTTTCTCAGATCACAGAAATGGACCACTTCCTTGGAATGATAAGATTGGAACATGGCATTGACCTTGATATAAAAGAATCTTCTCAGAGTTCCTGGTTGTATGAAGAAAATTTGTAGGAAATTTTAGCAGATCTTGAAAAGTTTAGGGGTATGAAAGACAGACTCAGAGGCCCATTCCCAACTATGTGAAATGGTAGATCCTTTGTGAATTTTTGAGCTTAAGATAGGCATATTCAAATGGTTAAAACAGTAGGAAACCAAAGATAATCCTTGTTAGTGTTTTCCCTCTTTTGCTACAGCCATGAGTTACTTTCTGTACTTGGTAATGAGATTAATTTTAGTATCTTTACTTGTTGATGGCTATCATATTTCCTTATTGTTTTGTTTCAAATTGTGCTGTTACAGATCCTCTGACCTGTACATTTGCCCAACAAGAAGATCCAAGATAAACACCTATAGCACATGCATGTGCACACAATACAATTCACTGAGCAAAACTCATTAAATCTTGTATAAAAGGAGACCTTTACCAAACCACATCTTGCAGATGGACATCCCTTGACATTATTCATCACCCTAAGGCATCACTGATTTAGGGAGTTCAGCTAACTATATCTCCATTACGCAACTGATTTTCGGTTTACAAGTAAAAATTTTGCAATCATTTCATAAAGTACAATTTATTGTATATATTCTGTTCACTCAATTCATTCAGTCATATTTCATTCACTCAACTACCAGCCCTTACACTTACACGTTAGCTACCCAATTGCCAACCTTATCACAGCCTCGTACAATTCCAAGGATTTCTAATCACTCAATAATCTCATAAAATCATAGGTTGCACCCAATCACCTAATTATCCATTCAAAGGTTTTGTTCCATCACTTAATTATTACAAGTATTTAGGGGGGTTGGGGTTCAATATTCTTCCTCTTCAAGAAATTACAGAAAAATATTTTAGTCAAATCAATCCTGGAAATACAAGAGAATTAAATTGTGATAGATCAGTATAATATGGCAATCAAATGCTACACCTCGGTCAAAGATAATAGCAAAAGCCTATGCTGGTTAAAGCTGCTTATTCTCAAACTCTTTTTCAACTGATTTTGTCCTCCAAGATAGGACTCTCAGCCAATAGCAGGAATTAATGAGATAAATTCATTGAAATTCAATCATTAGTCAACACTGCTTAAAGGTCAAAGTCAAGGTCAGACTCAAACACCACAGCAGTTTTAGTCAGTTTATTGGTGAGTCAGTACCCAACTCCTCTTCTCCTTGAAGTTTGTGATGGGGACTTGGAATTATGGTCTATTTACAAAATAGAGCCAATTAACTGACCTGTTAATAGCTAAGCTATATATATATATATATACACACACACGGGAAAGAAACCCAAGCTAATGATACAAAATGGATACATCCATATGTTAATATAGAATATACATGACCAAAAGTAAACATACAAAAACAAACATGTTTTTGTACAAAAATTTAAAAAAAAAAACATGATATTGAAAAGTTGAGAGGAGACAACCAAGAAAGAAATTGAACTAATGTGATATATGTAGGCCTATTAATTGTATCTTTGACCTTGCATAATAATGGGTGTTTCAACAGTTATGTGATTTCATTGTTCATCGTATGGAATGGTATATGACAGCAAGAAAATATGTTTTGTCCCTTAGATAGCATTCTTGCCCTCTTCTACTAGTTCCTCAGACATGGATGCTAGAAGAGTTTACAGAGGTTGGACTTTATGCACTCCCAATATTATCCAGCCAAGCCCCCTTAGCCCTGGCCATTCTCCTGGGAGTATCATTAGACCTTGTGCTGCCTCTTTTGGGATGATGGTGATGATTATGGCTCTGCTTCTGCTTCTACTTCCACTCGGCATTCAACTGCTTATTAGAGTTGGTGCCTGGACTTTCTCAAGCTCTTCTCTATTTTTTTTCCCCTTAATTTCTGGTTCTCGTATCTCTTCATCATTAATTGCAATATGTTAAGCTCTTCTCTATTTTTTTTCCCTTGATTGCTGGTTCTCGTATCTCTTCGTCATTACTTGCAATATGTTAAGGTTTACCCATTTATGGATCCACCCCTCAAGGATGTGATTAGAAGTTGTACAATAGTTTAGTTTAGTGAAGTTCACTCTAGTCTATGACTACTTTCTTGGTAACTACAGTGCTTTTTAAAGGATTTTTTATGTTGAGTTTCATTAACCTACTTTGGTCATTCGTGGACATTAATAGAATTATCTTATAATATGCATAGTATTTCAATGAAAGCTTCTCAATACTAATATTTTGATATGGTTTTGTCAATGCAATATATATGAATAAGGAATATCATAAGGTGTCTTTGTGTTGACCTGTGTCATATGTATTAAATCCTTAATTATTTCCATTTTGGACTAAATTCTATATCATACCTTTCATATGCAGCTATATCACCAAGGAGAATGAAAAAAGGTGGTCTGTCCACTTCTGGATGAGCACTCAATAGTTAGCTTAGATCTAAAAAAGCAAAGCCCTGCTATACCCAAGGGTGACAACAACATTCTAGAGATTAAATTTAAACATTATTCAATCATCTCAAGCCATGAAAAATGGTTTCTATGATAATTTACAAGCATGTGCAGTACCGGATGCAGCCCGATATGATAATTTACAAGCATTTTGGACTGACTTGTATATCATACCTGTCATATGCAGCTATATACCCAAAGAGAATGAAAAAAGGCGGTCTGTCTACTTTTGGATGAGCACTCAATAGCTGGCTTAGGTCTAAAAAAGCAGTGCCCTACTATACCCAAGCGTGACAACAACATTATATAGAATAAAGTTAAACATCATTCAGTCATCTCAAGACATGCAAAATGGTTTCCATGATAATTTACAAGCATATGCAGTACTAGATACAGACCGATATAGCCAGAATACAATTGTTCTTTATCTACATATGGCCCAGATAGGGCATTGCTATACCTAAATAGCAAATGAAAATTCTGATGCATCTAATATATATCCCTATCATATCCATATAAGATATCCATACAAACATGGTTGCATTATGCCAAAGTATTCAATAGCTTGGATTAATTGTAGTTAACACAAGCTAGAAAAAGGTGATGTCATGTTGGTTGGATGAGACAAACATGGTTAAATGAAAAACGTACTACTACACCTGAGGGCAACAACCTCACCTTAGAAAATAAATTTAAGAATTCAAAAGATATTGAATCGAATATCACTCATCTCAAGAAATTGCAACCTGGTTTTTGTGATAATGTACAAGCATTCGCAATACCAGATACAAGCCAAGATAAGTCAGGCTGCAATTGCACCTATCTAAATCAAAGTTGGAAAATTTGTGATAAAAAATTTATCAACGAGGCCTGGCAAAAATCGGATCTGCAAGTAGTTGGGAAAAAATCAGCAAAAATCATGATTTTTCCCTTTTGTTGAAAATATTAGCAAGTTTTAGAAAAAGGCTACTCTCAAATAAATCATTAGAGGAAGGAAAAAATAGGACATACATGATAATTGCCAGTTTTTGAAGATATTTTCAACACTGATCTAAATACAGCCCACATAATGCATTCCTATATCTAAATACCTAATAAAAATTTGAGTGCACCTGACAATACTCTCTCATGCCCATACTTATCTTTAACAGATAAGAATATAGATATAGGTAACTCAAGACAAATAACTTAGCCTAATCATGGTTAACGCAAGTAAACCAAGGGTGATGTCAAGCTGGTTGGCCCAGAAAGATATGTTAAATGAGAAAAAATTCAAAGAATCCATGTAGGTCAACCAGAAGAGAGAAAATTGAGGTTATGAGTATCCTATTCAATATGGTTAAAACAAATGCAACAGATTATTGTCATAGAACATTACACAATAATTAATGTCAATGTGGCATCATTATCTTTATCTATTTTCTGAGTTTCCTAGTCTTTGCTCTGAGACTATCTTCCTCTACAAAGTTTTCCTCTGTCCCCTTTTGTTTTTCTAAATTTGATACTAAAGTTGGAGCACTGAAGGGAAAAAGATATTTTGTTCTGTGAAGAGTGATGTGTTTGTTATTATTGGGCCTCTTTATTCATGTGCATTTGATATAATTTCTTTAAACAACCTACTAAAGAAGTGTAATTTCTTACAGTTATAGTTTTTGTTTCTCAAGGCTAGAGGAAAGAAGGAAACCTATAGTCATCGTAATTTCCTTCAAGAAGGCTATGGCAAGAGGATAAACTTCTACTTGCTCTCTTGATCCAGGTGGCTGAACCACATTGCAAGTTCAACAATGACAAAATTTTAAAATAATTGATGCTTTATCTTTCTAGGCACATCACAATATGAAACACTTTGTTTCGTTTAGGTGGCTTTTAATTTCTCCTATGTTTGTAAATAAATATGTGCATATGCAATGTAATAAACAATGAGAAGCTAGCCCTACATCCCTTCCACAGGGATTGCTAGCAGCATACGTTGGTTTCACATCTCTTCTAGAGAGAATGCCATCAGCTCTTCATGAAGTTTCTCATTGGTTTGATTCCTTCAGTTCAGCCAATTTGCAATTCCCTTACGGTACTTTAATTTCCGCATCAATTCTTATTTCCATTTTTTTTGGCTATGTACTGCTATTACTATTTGATTCTTTATTCTGTTTCCCTTGAATCTATAGATCGTTTAGTATCAGAGCAGTGTATCCGAAAGTGCATGCCCATATACATGAGGTCAATATATTTGGAAGCTTTGGTATTGAAACACTATCCGTCAAATTATCTTCCCCGTAGATTCAAACGACCTCTGATGACAAACAACATGTAGACAACAGATCCTGATCCTTTTAAGTTGTTCTGAATGAAGACCCTTGACAGACAAAGGGGTGTAAAGGGAGAGGAATTGGCTCAAAGTCTGTTGAAACAGGTGCCAGAAGGAGGCTCTACATCCACTTTACAACTTGTACCCTCCTCACAATTGTTTAGCTCCTTCAATCCCCTCACGATGTAGATGAATTTTGATATCCCCACATTTGAATGGAAAGTAAAATCCGATGCAGTATAGCAATGGCTTGACCAATTACACCATTCTTTTCAGTGAATAAGATCTCTGATCAAAAGAACCATGCAGTTTCGTTGGTGAAGATAGTCATACCTGTGAGAAATTGATGGGAAGCATATTTCAATCGCATGAGATCTAGATGCAGAACCCACAAGGCAAGATTTTGTTATGAAAGTCAACAAGGAATACTATTCGATGGTGCATATGATGATCACTACATGTGGCGGCAACGACAACGTCAAGAAAATGACGAATCTGTACAAGAATATGCTAACATATTTCACAATTTGTTTGCAAAACTAGGAATTTAGGACATTAAGAACCATAGTGGTCTAAAGGTACATCCTGGTAGAGGTGGATTTACAACACTTCAAGAACCTTAATGAAGCTTATAAGCTTGCAATCAAGCTTGAGCAGAAGTTGAAGAGCAAGAAAGGTTTTGGCCAAATAATAAAAGTCAAACTAGGAAGCCTTTGAAGAATAGGGCAATAAGCAGCAAAAGAAGAAAGGTCAGGCACAAAAACAACAAGAGAAGGATTGACATACGCAAAGGCAAAATTGGGAATGGAGACACAACTCAAATTAGAGATGGAAGAAAAGGGTTTCAGAAGAAGAAGCCTCAAGAGCCCCATACATGGTGTAACTATCATCAGACTAACCAACACGGTGAATAAGACTGACAAGCTAAACAATCCTTAGTAACCATGGGCCAATGCTCCACCACAACTCCAGAATCCCAACTTACAGATCACAAAGAGAAGCAGATGGTGGAAGTTGACCCGAATGTAGTCGTTGCCACTACTCAAGCTTCATCATAGACACTACATAAATATCCACAAGAGAAGTTGTTTCAGTCACACATATGGGTGCAGGGTAAGCCTTTACATTTTGTTTTTGATAGTAGCAATCATGAGAATTTGATCTCTATGGATGTTGCAAAGAAGATGAATTTGTTTGTGATGAGTCACCCACATCCAGGAAGTGTTGGATGGATTACACGTGAAAAAGAGATGCATGTCACTCAATAGTGTCATCTCTCTTATGCTATCAATCCCTTCAAATATGAGGTTTTGTATGATGTTGTACCTCTTGATGTTCATATTATGTTGCTTGGGCAGCCTTGATGTGGCAGAGACATGGCATCTATGAAGCAAGCTCTCATAGCATTTTGGTCATTATTGAGGAACAAGAGTACAATATAGCAGAGGTAATTCATCCTACCTCTATATCTTTGATTAGTTTCACGCAATGCACAAAGTTGATTGGAAACACATAGAAGTTCATTCTCCTAAATATTAGGCCTCGACATCAAAAGAAAATTTTTCCACTGTTGCACTTGAAAAGGAGGCAACCTCCAATTGGATAAAATTTTAATAGAATTTGATGATTTACTCAAGTTACCCTTTGGACTACCACTTCATTGCTCAATGAAACATTCCATTGACTTGGTTTCAGAATATCACGTTTCAATCAGCCCTGCATATCACAAGTCAATACTAGAGAAAGAAACAATCAGAAGACAAATCCAGTAGTTGATTCAAAAGGGCACATCCAACCAAATTCATCACCATGTGGTAGCCCCATTGTGTTGGCTCTAAAGAAGGCTGACACACAAAGGCTTTGCATTGACTATTGGACTTTAAACAAGATCACCACCAAAAATAATTATACTCTTCCATGGATGGACGATTTACTGGACCAGCTTCATACTGCAAGGTACTTCAAAAATGGACCTCAAGTAAGGGTATCACCAAATCTGCACTAAGCCCATTGATGTATTGAAGGCTACTTAAAATTCTATAGAAGGCCCTATTTGAATGGTTAGTCATGCCTTGTTAGGACCCCATCCAAACACTAATTTTGTAATTCTCATATTATTATGTAATGACCCCTTTCCAACGTGGGACCCCTTTATAATGATATTTTGTATAATTTTGTAATGGTATGTGACAAGTGAGGTGTCTAGACAAGTGGGGCCACTTCATGTAACCGTTATCAAGAATGTAACTGATGTTTGGTAGAATATTCTAGCTTGAGTGGCACTTTGCATGTAAGCCAACTCTTGAGCATTAGGTTAGGGTTGCATGAAGTGTATCTTTAAAAGACAAGGGTCCATAAATGAATGTATCTTTTTGCATATTGAATGAAAATATTGAAGGAGGTTTCCCCCTCGAAGAGACCTGCGATTATGTGTTGTGATTTGTGAGATTGTTACAATTCTGCATTTACATTTCGTATTGCAATATTCTGTTCTTTCATAAAATTCTGTTTTTATTGCAATATTTATGTGAATAAGCTTATTTTTATTAGAAGGTTCCTAACATGCCTTTTGGCTTAACCAATGAACCTTTTCCATATTTATGCGGTTCATGGGTAAAATCTTGAGCCCCTTCCTCGTGTCCCTTGTAGTTCTCTATCTAGATGGAATTCTTGTCTTCAATGGCACATCAAAGCAGTAACACCTACAATATGTCCAACAGGTACTGCAAACTCTTTATAGGCATAAATTGTATGCCAAATTGGACAACTTTTATTTTGGTATGATAAAAATTTGATACCTTGGATATGTAATGGATGGAGAAGTCCAAGTTGATCCAAAAAAGACTGAAGTGTTTGGAAGTGGTCCCTTCCAAAGAGCCTTGCAGAGTTTCATACTCTTTTGAGACTTGCCAATTTCTAGGTGGATTTGTGCTTGGGTACTCATAGATTACTTGGGCACTAAATGAGGTGACTAAAGGAGGAGCAAAAGCTAGGTTCCATTGGAGAGAAAAATAGCAAAAGGCATCTAAGAAGTTGAAAGAGTTGTTTTGCTTTGCTCACATTCTTTTCCTGACTTACAACAACCTTTTGAAATAACAACAGATGAATCAAAGTAAGGGCCATCATGGGATACATGTGGGATAATGGCTCAAGACTCTTACAACATTGCTCACAAGGTGTTTAGGTCTTATGCTAAAAAGTATGAGAACTAGGCAATACAAGAGTAGAGAACGAACCCTAGAGCTAACATGGAGCTATTTTTTTTTAGAGAACAAACCCTAGAGTTAACATAGGACTATTTTTGTAGAGAGAAGACCGCATAGTTAACATGGGACTCACAAGGGGAATCAACCAATAGAAACCACACATGGATTGAAGTCCACACTCACCACCATCGAGTGATGCTCCCAAAGGAGAGGATAAAGCATATGGTTGGGCTATGATTCGCTCGTTTGAAGGGTTGGATCATGGTTCACTAGCTACCACTAAGGCATTTCACCCAAAAGCCTACTTCCTCATTCACAAAGCTCTAGGTGTCTCTTGTGCTTTATATGCACCATGAGGGCCATCGTGGTATGCCTATGGGATAATGAATCGACTCTCACAACGTGTTTAAAGTTTATGCAAGAATGTACAAAAATAATGCAGTACAAGAGGAGCAGAGAATGGACCCCAGAGATAACATGGGGTTATTTGTTTGTAGAAATTGGGCCCCAAAGTTAACAAGGTTTTTTTGTGCAGAGAATGGACCTCAAAGTTAACATGGGGCCCATAAGAGAAATCAACTAACGAAAACCACACATGGGAGAACTCCACACTCACCACCATCAAGCGATACTCTCACAGGAGAGGATGGAGCATATGGTTTGGCCATGATTTACTCATTTGATAGGTTGGGTGATGGTTCACCACTAGGGCATTTCACCAAAAGCTCTTCTTGATTTGCAAATCTCTGTGTCTGTTGTGCTTTGTATACCACCATGAGGGCCATCAAGGGATACATGTGGGATGATGGATCAAGACTCTAGGTGTATATAGTGTTTTATATACCACCATGAGGGCCATCGTGGGATACATGTGGGATAATGGATCAAGACTCATAGAGTTGCTCACGAAGTGTTTAGCATTTAAGCAAGAAAGTATGAGAACTAGGTTGTACAAGAGTAGAGAATGAACCCCGGGGCTACCAGGGGGGGGTCTTTTTCACAAAACACACCCCCAAAACCCCGCGGGGGGGGGGGGGGGGGGGGGGGGGGGAGGGGGGAAAAAAAAAAAAAACAACAAAAAAAAAAAAAAAGAGAAAAAAAAAAAAAAAGAAAAAAAAAAAAAAAAAAAAAGGAGAGAGAAAAAAGAAGAGAAGAAAAAAAAAATTATTTTTTTTAAAAAAAAAAAAAAAAAAAAAAAAAAAAAAAATTAATAAAAAAAAAAAAGCCCGAGGAGGGGCAAAAAACACAATGGCATGATTACATTTGAGGGGTTGTTCTATGGTTCACAAACTATCACTAAGGCATTTCATCCAAAATCCTGCTTCTTGATTTGCAATGTTCTAGGTGTCTATTGTGCTTTATATACCACCATGAGGGCCATCATGGGATACATGTGGGATAGTGGCTCAAGACACTCATAACGCTGCTCATAAGGGGTTTACGGTTTATGCAAGAAAATACAAGAACTAGGCAATATGAGAGGAGCAAAGAACAAACCCCAAAGCTAACATGGGGCTTTTATTTTGTAGAGAAATGACCCTAGAGTTAACATGGGGCTATTTTTGGCAAAGAATGGACCCCAAAGTTAACATGGGGCTCACCATACATGGGGAGAACTCCAAACTCATCACTATCGAACGATGCTCCCATAGGAGAGGATGGAGAATATGGTTGGGCATGACTCACCCACTTGAGGGGTTGGGTGATAGTTCACAAGCTACCATAAGGGCATTTCACCAAAAAGCCTACTTCCTTATTTGCAAAGCTCTGAGTGTTTGTTGTGCTTTATATACCACTGTAAGGATATTGTAGTGAGTTCTCACTACACTTGGGTGGAGTAAGGCCGATTGGCCCCTTTTTGAAGGTTGGTTCCGAGGTTGGGTGAAATCCAGGCAAAACCAAACTAACACCCCCTCAAAGAAGAGCACAAGCGAATGGAGGCACAAAAGCTCGATAGCAAGACCCACATGGTGAAGGCTCATAGCAAGAAAGCATAATTGGAGTTCCAGTAAAATCCCAAGGCACTGCAACATACTGAGTGTTCAAGCCCAAAAAAGACGTTTGGCCCAAGGATGTCCGACCAAATCAAATAACTGGTCATCTAGGTAGCGATAGTGATTGGAATAATGAGATGAAGCAGAAAGGTGAAACTACCATAAAGAGTGCTAACCAGGCCGAGGAATGCACAAGCAACCTAGGCCCCACATATTATGTGAGGGTGTACGGTCCCCTGAATGGGTGGTCTCTCTATGAGAAGGTACAACATCGAAGACATCATCATGGGTTCTCTAAAGAGGCAATTACAAACTTGAGCTCATTAATGGCAAAATATCCCTACAACAAATCTCTAGCATGGGCGATAAGACCATCTCAAGCGGCTCCAGATTTTGAGGCCTCAAGATTATACGTCATCAATGCAAAGTATTGTAAGTAGGAATTTTGAAAGGGGACATTTTGAATATTTGAGGGGAAAAGGCCTCATGTATTATCTTAGTCTATTAATATGTATCATTCTTCTCATTGTAATTAATTGAAAAGCCATCCTTTCTCCTAAGGGGTGCTTTCTTTCATTTTCTCCTATGTTTCAACCTAGCTCAAGCCTTGTGTAGCCAGCCAAGAGTTTTTGAACCTCTTTCCTTTGTATGTATGTAACTATAAGAATTTGTGACTACTTATGAAATCCATGTCCTAGTTCTAATGCGGGTGTTCTATTTTATCGCATGATCTTGGGGGGACTTGTGTTCCTCATGCATTATCAGTTGTTGCGTATGTGTTCACTCAACCCCCCGTGACACAGGAGGGTCTTATTAGGTCTTTGGTGCATTAGCATCCTTAGGCTAGTTAGATTTCACGTTCTGCAATTTACTTTTCACATTATTTCATATTTTCTTTCCATTTCCCTTTTCCCTTTTCCCTGAAGAAGTTGATTAAAATAGGTTGGTGTAGCAAAGGAAAGACGAGTGCCAAATATCACATCCAAAGTAAGGAGCCAGCCTTGGGTAAAAACCCCCAAAGGTCATCCAGCAAAAGCAACGTCCCATGCTTCCCCGAACTTCGCAGGGTATGGAACGCACCCGCTTGGGAAGACGAAGGGTCAAACCACAACCTCGGGGGTCACGATGCCTACAAATTGTAGGGGTCAAATCTAGCCCCCAATAATTCAAACTGGCATGCTCGATGAGACATGAACTAGAAAAAAATTGTCTTCTAATTTAGAAGTCACGTCGTGGTTCCGATGAAGGCCACGGTCATCATCTTTTTGAAGTTCTCAAGAAATTCACTTGGCAACTCTACTATAAAGAAGAACCCAAAGAAGCCACCGAGAAGAGCACAGGATCAAGATTCTGATGAAGGCTCCACCTACTTTCAAGAGCAAAAAACACATTGACCTTCCTTGCAATCAAAAGGACACCCAACATGGTTGTTCCAACAATGACTTCCGACCAAGATGCTTGAGCCACCAGTTGAATGGGGAAAGCTGCCAACATTAGCACTGAAAGTCTTGTCGAAATATGACGAGAAGGACTAATCACTCTGTTGAAGCACCTACGGGAGATGGTCTTCACATACCATATACACTATATCACCAAGTAGGGCGTAGCACTCAAGCTTGTAGACAACAATTCCAAATAGAAATGAAGTGTTTGACGAAATGTCTATGCATCAAAACATTGTAAATTACTTTTACGTAAGAATGGCATGCAAAATAGTCAAAGTGGTCAAATGTAATATCATTTAGTAATTAGCAATAATAATTGCAATGTAATCAAAAGTATGTAATCAAATGTATGTAATCAATCGTCATTTGCAAACGGTTAACTAAATTGTTAATTGTGTTGTTAAGGCTGAAATGAAAAGTAGTTTTGGTAGTTGAGACCTAGTTGGTTATGGTAACTACCAAAGCCACACTATATATAAACCCTTTTCATTTTGTAAAGGAATCCATCCAAATCCATATCCATTATAAAGAAGAGGAGCCACTGTAAGGAGATAGTGTTGTACGTGAGATTGTTGCAGTCACATGACTGGGATGTAACTGTCCTCATGATAATGCAAGGATGCCATTTTGTGCCAACTATGTCTCTTTGAATGCTTTTATGTGTTAGAATCTATATTATGTTACAGTTTTGCAGGGAGGAATGCTCAAATGGAACATAGTAGTTGCAGGGACGACATTGTCTAACTGTCCAGGGGAGCCGACACAGACTTGCCGACACAAGCCAACCAACATAGACAAGCCCTCACTTTGTTGCCAACATGCAACTAGTTGTCATAGCTGGAGCTGGCATGGGCTATGCCGACATGAAGTGCCAATATCCATCTTGCTAAAGTGCCAACATCCATCTTGCCATCATGCCTGTATCGTCATGTTGCCTTTAAGTGTCGACATCTATCATAGCCCATCCGACAACAATCATTCTGTCAAGAACAGTTTCATCTTGAAGTAATCTGTCACAAGTTGATTCGTCATCAAGAGTTTTTCGTCTGAATAACATTAACACAAGGAATATCAAACCGATATTGACATGCTCCTTAGCATGTACTACCAATCTTCCTCCCACTAAAACTATCATTTTCTCATCTCGAGAAGTCCTCACCGTTGTCTACATTTGGCATCGTTGCCTAGATCAATTTCATGTCGAGAGAAGAAGTGAGCATGATAAGACGAGGTGAATGACAAAATTCAAGGTTGCAAGGCCAACGGCGGAGGAATCAAATACAAACTTTGGAGACCAAGAGATACCCAATGGCACACGTTGCTAATAGAACAGGCAAACAAAAATGCCCACCCTTAACTGGGGAAGGGAAACAAGACCCAACATGCCACATTGGTACTTGTACCACAAATTTGAAGGCAAATGGGGTAACGCAACCTGTTGGATGGTTGCAATTGTTTCTTGCTACCCTACGAGGCATGGTAATTGATTGGTACTTGAAGAGAAAAAGTACTTAACCATTCAGGCGATGGGAGACAATGCAGGATGAATTCATCAATGAATTACGACCACTTTGTGATGAAACTGAAATTATAACAGGGATTTACACCATGAAACAAAATCTAGAAGATGTTAAGAATTATAATAGGAGACTAAAGCAATTGGTCGATAAAATGCAAATGCCACTTGCAGATGCACTAGTCAAACATTGGTTTATAAAATCATGGGGCATTCGAGGAATGTCGATTCAAATAGCGATGCAGAGGACAAGATGGATTGCAAAGGTGCAAGGTGCAGAATATGAAAGAAGTCAAAGAAGTACAAAAGGAACGAAAAGACATTTGTTGTTTGGATTGCAAATAAGGTCACACGAATATCAATTGTCCTATGAATGCGTATTACAATATATACGATGTGGTAGGCCATCCATTCTCCAATTGTCCATTCAATTTGAAGGGAGTAAGGCACCAAACCATAACGGTGCAACAGGTGGAACAAACAAATACCTCAAGAAATGGAGAAGGCGCAACTAGTGGGGAATATAGGAACAACCGCCGAGGTGGAAGGTAGGGAGGACAATGTCGATTGCAGTATGATTCAGATGGAAGACCTATCATACAATGTCAAAACTGCCAAGAGTGGGGACACTTTACAAAAAGTTGCGCCAAGTCGCAGACTAGAGGAAACACAAACAATGTCACTCATATGTGTTGATGGTGTCGATCGGGTAACCACAACGAAGTAAATTGCTTGAACAAAGCAAGTACCGGTGACAAAGAATTTCAATCTAATTGACATTGGCGAAGTTAGTGATACCCAAGAAAAAGAAGAAAAGCAAGTACTAGCAATGACAAGAGCTCACGCTAGAAAAATGGAGTAGTATCCAAACCCTTCTAAGGAAAAAGAGTTGGAGAAGGAGAAAGATTACTCCAAGAGAAAGCCTTGAAAAGGTCAAAGATAGTGACAAGTAAGCAAGCATCAATGGAACACTTGGCGACACAAGTACTGAGCACAATCGTGGAAGTTAAAGTATCAAGTCTACTTAGTGCGGTGCCCAAATTATACACCGCGGTTGGTGAAATGATAAAGACAAGGAAAAGAGAAGAAGTTCGGGAAGTAACCACTGTCAAACAGGAGAAATTCATTGATCCCACAATCCTAATGATCGAAGCCAAAAAGAAGCCAGCCTTGGTTCAAATGGAGATATTGGAACACAATCTAACTCAAGTTATTGTAGATGGAGGATGAGGTGTGAACATGATGCTAGAGAAGCCATGGAAAAGCATTGGACAACCCACATTATAATCTTTGAATTTCATATTGTATGGAGTAGACTAGTACAGAATAAATATGAGAGGTGTACTGATGAATCAAAGAGTGCAGATAGTGAAGCAAGATTTCACCTTGGATTTCGTAGTGATGGCCATGCAAAAACCTACTTATGACGCATTGCTTGGACATGGATGGCTAAGAATGGTGAGAGTAAACCATAACGGGGAGAAGCATCTCACTTTTAAGAAAGGCCAGCATAAGTACATGATTAACTTGAAGAATCAGTCTTTCAGCTAAGACCATGCAACCTCGGATGAATCAAGAAGTTCATCATCAGATGGCGAAATAGGATATGAACCTAATGGAGCGTTGCAATTGGAGTACACGGAAGACGAGAGGGATGATGACAAAGGTCTGCTTCATTGGCAAATGGAAGACTATGAGTATGAGGTATTCATGCCTCAATGCTTATGCATTCACATAGAAGACGAAATCCAAGAGAAAGAAAAGGAGCCAAAAAAAGTTCAAAGTAGCAAAAAGAGATCAGCAATAGAGAAGGACCAGGAAAATGAAAAGTGGACATTTCCAAAAAACTTTGTAGAATATACTATGGGTGATGCAATAATTGAAGACAAACTAACTCATCCCATTTATGTTTTAAAGGTAATAGAAGAGCCTAAATCTATCAAATACGAAGGACCAAGAATGGTGCAGATTAACCTTGGCAAGGAAGGGGAGGAGAAGATGATCAAGCGTAGAGATTTCATGCCATTGCATCCTTCTCAACCCGAATAACTTTTTGATAGGTGGGGATTGGATTTTGTGGGACCACTTTGAACAAGCCAAAAAGGGAGATATCGATATATTGTAGTGGCAACAGAATACTTGACAAAATGGGTAAAAGCAAGGGCTCTACCAGATAATTTTGCAAGAAGCACTGCTCGTTTCTTGTATGAACAAGTTATTACCTGCTTTGGGATTCCCCTACAATTGCCAAGTGATAAGGGAGGTAATTTTGTCAATGAGATTATACAAAACTTAACCGCATAATTCAGGATTTTCCACTCATTGTCTAGCTTGTACTACCCTAGGGTGAATGGGCAAGCAGAGGCAATGAATAAGGTCTTGGTTTCCATCATGTACAAGACATGCGGCGTGGAGGGCGTCGATTGGGAAGAACAATTACCAGCAGTCTTGTGGGCGTACAAGACAAATTTCAAGCCAACAACAAATCATACACCCTTCCAGTTGATATATGGACAAGAGGCAATTGTACCAGTTGAATTCTTGGTACCGAGTCTGAGGGTAGCAATTAAGAATCGTTGAAGTGATGAGGAGAGCATGGAAGAGAAAGTCTTTATTAAAAAAAAAAAAAAAAAAAAAAAAAAAAAAAAAAAAAAAAAAAAAAAAGAAAAAAAAAAAAAAAAAAAAAAAAAAAAAAAAAAATATAAAAAAAAAAAAAAAAAAAAAAAAAAAAAAAAAAAAAAAAAAAAAAAAAAAAAAAAAAAAAAAAAAAAAAAAAAAAAAAAAAAAAAAAAAAAAAAAAAAAAAAAAAAATATTAAAAAAAAAAAAAAAAAAAAAAAAAAAAAAAATAATAAAAAAAAAAAAAAAAAAAAAAAAAAAAAAAAAAAAAAAAAAAAAAAAAAAAAAAAAAAAAAAGAAAAAAAAAAAAACAAAAAAAAAAAAAACATATACAAATAAAATCTTAAAAAAGTAAAAAAAAAAATTAAAAAAAACAAAAAAAAAACCAAAAAACAAAAAAACCAAAAAAACCAAAAAGAAAAAAGAGGCTCACAACACTCGTAAAACTAGGAGAAAAGAGGGTGATGGCACAATGGGCAACAGAGATTTGTCCAACGACGATGTAAATTTTGGCATGACAAAAATTTATGAAAAATGGACTTGAAAGCTAGAGATTTAGTGCTCAAATATAATGGGAAATGAGAAGTCAAGCTAGGCAAATGGAAGACCTTATGGCTTGGAGCCTTCCAAGTGGAAGAAGTACTAGACAATGGGGCTATTCGACTATGGAAATTGGATGGTATAGTTTACCTCAAATATATAAATGGTTCTAAGTTGAAGGTGTATAAGGCACAAGCGCAGGTGAATGTAATCAACTTGGAATCATCAAGAGAAACTTCTGGAAGAATGACAGAAGAGCTACGACCACGAACATGGAGAGCCTAGTAGAATCGCTAGAGAAGAAGATCAAATGAACCTAGAATGACTATTAAGAACAAAAGGGGAACTTGTAATCAAACAGAGGAAATTGGAACCTTGAGACAGGGAATGTAGATGATTACAAGTTCACATAAGGTTTCTGAATAATGAAGGAGAAAAAGGACTTCGAACCCTCACAGATGTTGCATTACAAGAATAAGACCCTCGTCTCTGAGAATGAAGGGGATGAGATTTAGAATGAAGAATCAAATATTCTGCGACATACGATTAAGGAGAAACATTAGTTACTAGAAGAATACGAAAGAAACCCTGAGAATACATAATGCACGAATGAGAGAATAGGTGATTCACAAGCTAGATGAAACAAATGCAGAGAATGAACGAAAGACAAATTATGAAGAGCAGAGTTGAACAAATTTGATCAACAACTGGAGAGACAAACGATGGAGTTAAGGGAAAGTGCAAATAGCAATGAGGAAGCACCTTGGAAAAGTAGCCTATTCTCCTTAGACTCTAGTAGTTCCTCTTCAAAGACGTTGAGAATTCAATTGAATACAAAAAATTCTTCTAGTACTACCTCCCCATTGACAAGATATTCTAGGAGATAAAGGAACATGATGCCACCAAAGCAAGAGGAGACAATTGAACTTCAAGGAAGAATCAAGAATAAATCTCAACAAGCTCTTGCTGATTGTATAGAACATCGGATGAGCAAAGAACAAACTGCTGCCATTTTATGGAGATATGTTAGAGAAGTATGTGAACAACCTAGGAACGGAGGGTGGATAGAAGATTCAAACAGCAATGAAAACTTTCCTAGGGATCCTAACACTCCATACCCAAGTCCCAACATTGAGCAGAGAAGACAAAGAGATGAAGCTTGAAGTCAGCAAGTCAAGGTATGATTTTTTGACATGGTTCAAGTGATTGAAAATAATGAACCACTAGTGCCTCATGAGGAGGAAGAAAGAATGGAAAATGATTCAAATGGTGATAAAGAATCAACAAGAGGACCACAAGGGAGACCGAAGGTACAAAAGTATCAAGTTGTTGCATAATAATTGAGAAGACAAAGAAGAGAAGTTAGGCGATTGCAAAGGAGAGTGCAGGAAATATCCAAGTGGCCTATGCACACAACAAGCAAA
The DNA here is from genome assembly GCA_028583015.1 of Wollemia nobilis. NCBI lineage: Eukaryota > Viridiplantae > Streptophyta > Pinopsida > Araucariales > Araucariaceae > Wollemia > Wollemia nobilis. The sequence goes on from JAQPPZ010014214.1 coordinate 33,039, forward strand.
GGGAATGATTCAAGCACTGACTCTACCTTCTCAGATCAATATAGGGATGCATTAGCACAATGTGAACCATAAAGACAATTTGAAGAGGCAAGGTGGCAAAGAAGATTGTTGCGAGCATATAGGAGGTTGAGACTCCTAAGGCAAATGTCACCTAAAACCTAAAATCGCAAAGGACAACATACAACAGGAGAATCAATAAATCATGCAAGGAACAGGGTAACATGAGTAATCCAAGGAGTTCGACAAGACTTTTGGGTAACCCAAGTGTACCTGACCAAGGGGGGAGTTCGGTTGGTCTCCTTCCTAGTAGCTCGAGGAGAAGAAATTCCCTCTTGCTACCCATAGTCCAACTGGTCAGTATTATAAGCCGTAAAGGCTATTCATAGATATAGTACAAAACAAGCAAACACAAGTTCATGAGGATGGGCTACTAGGCCTACCTCATTGAGCCCATGGAAACCAAATATGTCGTTAAGAACGATTGAGAAACTAGACGAATCCAGATAGCTAGGAGTTCGATAGTCCAACACAAGGGAGACTCGGCAGTCCAACGCAAGAGAGATAACAGTAGATAGGAGATCCGTCATGATGATGACAATAAAATAGATCCTCGATCTTCTCACCGTCTATCGATGGACAGAAGATGCCGACAATGAGAGGAGGATAGGATGGGTTGGCGTATTGTGAGGACTAGACATGATCAAAAGCAAGATCAACAATCGAATATACCCTGAAGTCAAGGGAACCATCATAGGAGGCAGCAGAAAAAATCAATTTATGACAATGAGGACTCAGTGAGTGAGGAAAATGGCAATCATCGATAGGAAGGAGCATTGAAAAAAATGTTGGAAGTTCGCATAGGCATTTCCATGCACTTCATGCAATGTCAATGACTTAAGGGAAGAAGTTGCAAGTAAAAAAAAAGACAAAATAAGGAAAAATATGAAATAAGGAAAAGATAAAATTAGAAAAGGATGACAATTACATGCAAAAGTAGCAAAGTGGCACACATCCGATATTTGAAGCAAGAAGTGCCAATTGCTAAATGGTTGCATAGGCGGCAACGACAATGGGCCCAAGTTATAAATTGGATGGCCAAGGGAAGGAATGCTCATTGTTTGCAGATTGAAGCATTCGTGCAAGTGAAGCTAGAGCTGGAGATTCGCTAGCAAGAAATCTATGCATCAAAAAATTTTAGACAAAATGAAGGACACCCTAAGTCGTAGACAATTGGCAGATAATAAGTCTTTGTGGAGATTTCCAGACTCACTATGAATTTGCAAGATATTTCTGCTACGACATTCGTAGTCGGACAACCTTATCAAAGAGTTATAGTCAAAACACAAGGTGATGGAAGAACAAGCAATTTTTTTGTGATTGCGAGGAGTCACATCTTCTATCATAATTTTCCTTCCACCAACAAGCGATCTAGCCATCAAACATTCCAACAATTATCGTCAAGCAGGTCGACAAGGAGGGAGTCGTCAGATGCATCAAAAGTTACCATTAGGCAGGCCGACAAGGAAGAAGTCATTAGACACATCGGCAATTGTCGCTAGGCAAGTCGATAAGGAAGAAGACGTTAGACACGTCAACAGTTGTCGTCAGATGCATCGATGAGGGAACCGTCATATGCATCGAAAGTTATCGTTAAGCAAGTCGGTAAGGAGGGAGTCGTCAGACGCGTCAACTAAGAGGTTGTCGTCAGAGCAATGTCGTCATCTGATGAAAACAACAACAAAGGAAGTCATGTCAAGTCGTGCAGGGAAGAATTTCTTTGAGAAGTCGCCACAGCTCCATAGCCCCCCACAGTGGCCCGCAGCACGCAATTCTGTCAAAACACCAAGAAACAAAACCGTTAAATCTCATTGCGGTGCAGAGATTTGAACTCGCAACCTCGAGTTGGCTCACCTCGTAGAGGGACCTACTATTACCAAAGATGAAGTTGATGGAGGCTCGCATGTGGCAGCACTAGAAGAAATTCCTCCCCATGTTGTCAAAAATCGTGTCCTGCAAACCCGTAATCTCGCAGTGATGAACACAGCCTTCTAGGCCAATCCTTGGTATTTTTTAATAATAATTATCGTTATTTTCTTTCAACTTCTTTGAGACCTGCTAAACCCTAGAAAATTCAGCTCTCTCTACAGATCCATCGCTTTGCTCGTTCGCCAGTGAGATGTGGAGCCGAAGCCCGTTGTGACTCTGTACGTGTCGGTTCCTTTGGCAACGTTGTTGGCCACCCACTTGACACTTCATTCCACTCTATCCTTGGTCGTCGCCTCGTCCAACTCCACCTTCACCTCGGCCCGTTGCTTTATCACCGTCACTTGAGCCACTATTAGCATGGTCCCACGTAGAACCACCTTGTGAGCTCCCTTGAACTCCTCCATCATCCTCTTCACTTCCTCGAAGTGGCTGCACTGCATCGCCTCCGCAGCCTTCCGCCAGTGACATGGAGTAGGAAAAAAGTTGCCGACATGGTCCAACTTCCCTTCCACGTGGATTGGATGATTTCCATCACTGTTTCCATTTGCATTTGCACCCTCAAGCAGTGGCAACGTTGTCGGTTTGCACATTTGTCTTCTTAATCTTCCTTCCCAAATGGGCCTTTGTCATCCTTGGATTTGATCTGTGAATTCACTAAAACCCAAATTTGTAAGCTAAAGAAATGGTAGAACAATTAATTTCCTTTGATGGAAGAAAAGAGAAAGGGAATGTCGCAATCGCAATCTCTTTGTCCCAAAGGAAGAAGAGCTTGTAGTGAACAAACTCGAGGTAGAGGCATATTATTTATAGTTGCAAGAGGAGAGAGTGAAAACACAACCGTTAAATTGAAGAGTTTCGTAAGACACATGTCAATGAGATTCCTTGACCGTTTCCTACGAACCTGCAATCCCGCAGTGAATGAACATCGCCTTCTAGATCAATCCTTGGTATTTTTTAATAATAATTATCATTATTTTCTTTCGACTTCTTTGAGATCTGCTAAACCCTAGAAAATTTAGCTCTCTCTGCAGATCCATCACTTTGTTCATCCATCAATGAGATGTGGAGCCGAATCCCATTGTGAATCTGTACGTGTCGGTTCCTTTGGAAATGTTGTTGGCCACCCACTCAGCACTCCGTTCCACTCTATCCTTGGTCGTCACCTCGTCCAACTCCACCTTCACCTCGACCCGTTGCGTTATCGCCGTCACTTGAGCCACTGTCAACATGGTCCCGCGCTAAACCACCTTGTAAGCTCCCTTGTACTCCTCCATCATCCTCTTCACTTCCTCGAAGTGGTTGTGCACTGCATCGCCTCCATAGCCTTCCGCTAGTGACATGGAGTAGGAAAAGAGTTGCCGACATGGCCCAACTTCCCTTCCACGTGGATTGGATGATTCCCATCCCCGTTTCCATTTGCATTTGCATCCTCAAGCAGTGGCAACGTTGCTGGTCTGCACATTTGTCTCCTTAATCTTCCTTCTGTAGGAGTACTTCTGATACTAACGCTACTGTTCTCCAAATGGACCTTCGTCATCCTTGGATTTGATCTATGAATTCACTGAAATCCAAATTTATAAGCTAAAGAAACAGTAGAACAATTAATTTCCTTAGGTGAAGAAAAGAGAAAGGGAATGTCGCAACTGCAATCTCTTTGTCCCAAAGGAAGAAGAGCTTGCAGTGAACAAACCCAAGACGGAGGCATGGAATTTATAGTTACAAGAGGAGATAATGAAATTGAAAACACAATCGTTAAATTGAAGAGTTTCGTAAGACACATGTCAATGAGATTCCTTGACCGTTTCCTCTAAACTAAATAAATAAATGAAACAATCGACTTTTTGAAAAGCCCTACCATTATCTTTCTAAATGATATATCACAAGGCCCCTTTCTTAATAATTTTCACAAGGCCTCTAGTTGGTCGCTTTGGAATTTTAGGTTCCTTGGAATCTCTTGCTAAGCATAGTTTTTTTAAAATAGAATGCTAACTATAATTAAAAATAGTGTAAGAAACTAAATATCTATCAAATAAATAAAAAAACTAAAAATTTTAATTTCTTCATAGTTACAACTTCATTCACCATTTTTTGAATAACATAAGATCAAAATTTAAATAAAATATATTATTTTAAGCTACAATAACTTAGGCATTTCCAAACTGGGAAGAGCACACTTGGTTGCACACTTTGCTTGCAATACAACCTCTTCCTCCTTTTGAGGTGGCATGCAAATCCATTCCATTTTCAAAATGTTTGGTTTCGTGTCGATCGTTTGGGAGAGATCAGGAGGTCGGGGGAGAGGTCATTTATGTACTATTTTAAGGTAGTTCGATCGAATAACTCTAACCTATTATATTCACCTTTAGAATTGAGCGGGGCCTCTCTAATAAATAAGTGAAAACCTGGGGCTTTTAAATAACCTCGCCTCTTCCTTCCTCTAGTTTGAAATGCGGATTGCTAGGGAAGGTAGAGAATTTGAACCAATTGTGCCACGATTGAGCGCTTTTGCCCAATCGCTACAGACACAATACACTATCCATAATCCTCGCTTACCACCCTTTTAAATTGAAATTGAAATGGTGCGGGTGGGGAGAGGGCCCCCTTTCTAAAAAGAGAAAGAGCCAGTCGATCTCCTTCGCCTCTAAACCCAACAACCAGCCTTAAAACGAGCCGTATGATGTGAAGGATGTGATACCACTATTCCCGACTTCTAACCATACTTTGTTTTTAAAAGCCCACCCTCCGACAACCGGTGCGTGCATTCCATTATCACAGAAATATTCTCTCATGGCACACCCAGAATATGGGGCCAAGAATTGTAGAGGAGCAGGATCCGAAGTGGTGGCTGCATTGATTATGGAATCACCCTCATCTTTAAAAGGGGCTTTTTGGGCTTTGTCTTAAAGAAAGTCCTCACTGGCATTGGCTTATCATAAATGATAGGTCTTATTACATTGTTTTTTTGACACATTTATAGTAGTTGATGAAGGCCCATAAAGTCTCTTACTCTTGCATAGTTGTCAACTTACCATGTTAGGTTACTATGTCTTTCGACGCGTTTCACCTGGTAATTGTCGTGGCCTTGCTCCATTAGGGCATGACCTTTAGAGGAAGAAAACAAAAATCTAAGAGCTGACTTTTGTTCTTGTTGTTTGAGGCTCACAATTTATAGTATTCACACATAAAACAAAAGAAGCCAACATGATGTCGTTGACAAAGGGGATAAATGATTTGTAATCATCAAGTCATGTTCCAATAAGGTCTTATTAGAGCTATAAACTATTTTTTTAACAAGCTCATTCACACAGCTATGATGATGTTTTCCACAGGATTAGAGTTATAAACCGTTCATTTCATTGTTTATGTTAATTTCAATGAATTTTTTTAATGCTTCCACAAATACACCCGACCATCACCTTGACTATACTAAAAAAATTATCTATATTCTGGTATACATGTGACACATTAATCATCGATCATCATCTACAAATGGCATGTAAAGTACCGTCTTCTTCAATTAAAAACCGAAACAAATTAATTTGAACGCTAAAAGAGTACAAAAGTTTAATGATTAAAATAGAGTCTTTGGTATGTTTTTCAAATTATTATCAAACAGAACTAAGTTTGAAAGGGATAATGTTTCCCATATTCTTTCAGCTTTGACATTTTCCCATTCGATATATATAAATACTTGCATGACTTTCAAACCTATTCTTGGAGAGACGCATCAAAAACGACCTTTTGTGAATAAGAAGGACGAGGTCCACAGTGCACACATGCTTTAAAAAATTTGACCATTGAAAGTAAAAAAAAAATGATGGACTGAACTCTTCTGGTCTAACAGGGAGCTACTGGTATCTTCAGCAGATGGTATTAGAAAGGAAATGAAATCGCAAAGGCACAAAAACAACAGAGAAATCAAGCACACAAATGCCTGAGATGTTTTCACAATAAACCCCAATAAACAACCCCTACTTACAAAATCTCTGCCCAGATGATGGCAGTGTCTCGCCTGACGAGACCCTTACCCTTTCTTCCCATTTTCGTACACCTAGCCTTTCCAAATTTGGATGGATATTTTAGAATGCAGGGACACCCGACCCATTTCCTATATTAATATCAATATTAAACTTTAATAAAAAAAAAACTTTATCCTAGATCAATCTAGACCCCTTCTGAACCCTCTTCTCTCTTTCCCTACCCACAAAACACAATCTAATACAGCATCCACCTAAAATCCCTCAATTCGTCAAGTGAAAGCCTTATCCTAAAACAAAACATGGTTCTCTACCACGGATAAGAAAATTTGCGAGATACAACAGCGAAACAAGAACATAGAAACCCTCGTTCATTCAAGATTTAGTTACATACCACCATTACAATTGCAAGCTTTCGAACAGGCCGATTCCATATCCACAATGGAGCATTGCCACTTAATGCTAGTTCATTGTAATGGCTCTCCTTGTTTGTCTCCTCCACAAGCCCAGTAATGGCTAGTAGCTAGGACGGATGATGCTTAACTTTCACAACATCCACGTGTAGGCCGCAGTGGTGCTTGTAACACTTGATAACGCCTCCTCCTTAGACGCTCCGTGTGTAGGTTATATTCCCAGCTCGGCTTAGTGATGCGATAGTTTAGTGAGAGCGAATATTTCCTCAAGATGTTCACTGTAACGACTAGGGTTTTATCCTGCAGTTTTCTTGTGCAGAAATCTAGGGCGGGCAATCCTATTAGGAGAAATCTAGGGCGGGCAATCCTATTAGGAGATTGCCATTATCCTCTTCAAAACATAATATTTCACCATTTTCCTTTTGACTACTAACCATTTTAGGAGAAATCTAGTGCGGGCAAGTTTCTTGATTTGGAATATTTAGCTCAAGACCTTTTAACTTACCATTTTGTTTTTTTTATACATAGGAGAATTGGTTATATCTACAATCCTTTTCTACTATCAAGCAAGGTTCAAATTTTGAGGCTGTCCTTTATAATCCCTATACCACCTCGTTGTTATTTAACCCAACGTGAGGAGGTAACACCGGTGGCTCGGGATTGGTACCCGTCATCGTTGAGCTACACAATCAGCGGACTCAGGTCAGACTACTACCTTTGCACAAACAAGCATGCCCCCAAAGTTTGAACCTAGATCTCTTCTTAATAAGAACTTACCAATCCACCCAACCCCTAGAGACTGACTTACCATTTTGTCCGCTACCCCTACCCTGCACAATTGTGATAGGGTTATCTTGAGGATTTCCTCCATTTTTTATTTTCCTTTTCCATGCACCATCCCTAGTTAGTAAATTCACACTCAATTTTTAACCCACAAAAGGTTGGTACCTTACTGTCGAGAAGTTGCTTGCCAAGAGGCAATGGATTTTAAGTCTTATCTTCTTCACGCTATTACCACAATCGAACAACAATCCATGCTATCAAAGACATCCTATAGATGCTACTTGGGTCTTGGATCAAGAAGATAAATAATACAAGATAGATTAAATATCTCATCTCAAAATAACAAAAACTAATCCCTCAACTGTTCACATTCATCAACTGAATTTAAATATTGCCATCCTTTCCCCAGAATTTAGAGAATATTGCCATCCTTTTCCTCAACCGTCCACATATATCAACTGAAATTTAAGAATGTTGCTGTTGTCACATTTTGCATGGGGTGCAATGTTTTCAATTTTTGTAAGAGAGCTGCTCTTCCCTTTCCCTCTTCCTCTCTTTCCCCTTCCTCTTCTCCCCCTTTCTCTCTCTTCCCTACATTCTCATTCTTCCCTCTTTCTCTTGAGCCCCTCAGTCAAATCTCAAAATGACAGCAGTTGCCCTGAAAAATGGCTAAGTGTCAGGGCGCAATCCGACTTCGCAGCGAAGTCGGAGTGCGCCCTCCAGTTGGAGCGCAGCAGGAATGCAAAGTGCGCAGTGTGACAGAATCAGCCAGAAGAACAAGTGTTCAGGGCGCAATCCGACTTCGCAGCGAAGTCGGAGTGCGCCCTGCTTTCTGGGCGCACTTGGTAGCAGGCTGGCAGGAAAAATGACTAAGTGCTGGGGCGCAACCCGACTTCGCAGCGAAGTCGGAGTGCGCCCCCTTTCCAGGGCGAAGTCCGTACGGCGATGTAAATCAGCTTCCACCGGTGCGCAACCCGACTTCGCAGCGAAGTCCGAGTGCGCCCTTTGACCGGTGCGCAGTAGGGAGACAAACTCAGAAGTTGACTAAGGCATGAAAGGCCTCCCCAACTGCGCTGTTTTTCACCTGCGCAACCCGACGGCGCTCTGATCCTGGGCGAAGTTGGATAATCTGCCTTTCAAGGCAAGCACGTGTCAAGCGTCAGCATCCGACAAGTGTCCAACTTTGGGATCCGAGCCGAGACGTGCCGAGCACAAGGACAAGCATGGGATGCACTACTTATGCCAGCTACCGCCTTTAAAGCTGATTGGAGGTTCTACCTGCTTCAGCTACCCGCATTCCTGCCGATGAGAAGTTCTACCTAACGCGCTGCCACGTATCTGTACGACCTTCGGGGAGACCATGTCTGCGAGTACGATCCTGCCCGACAAAGGTCAGCATCAGCAGTTCCGCGGTTGCTTTTGTCAGCTAATGTTTGATCGGGACTTTGTGCCCATAAATGTAATCGGGGGGTTCTCAGGCTATAAATAGCCACCACGTTTTCATTGTAAGGTGGTGGAAGGGGAATGTCTGTTAGGGAACCATTGTAGCTGTGCTTCTGCCTTTTAATATAATACATACACTTGGTGTTGTTATACTGTTTTTATTTTGTATGCTGCCTCTCCTTGACATTTCTGCCTTACGTTTTCCTGTGTCAGGGCTTGTTGATTCGCTTCAGCATTTGGTGGTCAGGTATTCCTGAGGTGCATAAATCAGAGGATATATAGGGCAAACGTCGGTGGCAGTTTTCTGGTTATGTTTTGGTGTTATAGTGTTGTTAGTAGTGGTGATTGATGCGTTGCCGTACTGTTAGTTCCTTGGAGGGAATGTCTGTTAGGGAACCATTGTAGCTGTGCTTCTGGCCCTTAACACAAAACATATACCTGGCTCTGTTCTACTGGCGAGTGACAGCATCCATAGTGGTGTGTTATTGTTATATTGGTGTTAGTAGTGGTGATTGATGCGTTGTCGTACTGTTAGTTCCCCCCACCCAACTCCAATCTGATTTGGATTTCTTTTTGTACTTTTTATCTCTTTCCCTGCACTCTTATCTTGAACCTCAAAACCCCAAAGGAAGCCGGCCTTCTCCGGAGATTGGCCCGGAAGGCATTCCTTCCTTCCGGCCTTTCAATGTTGGTTTGCGGGTCCTAGGGCGCAAAAGCAACAAATCCTTTCCTCATGGCGGATTCGTGACCAACAGTTTCTGGCACGCTCGGTGGGACAAGGAAGTTTCCCACCCCCAAACAGAATCGAAGCACCGGTGTTCGCTTCATTGCTGTTCAAAATCAGAACACCTGGCGACTCTGCACGAACATATCCTCTGAGTCCGAAAGACCGGTCCTAGCACCTTCATGCAAACGAGAAGGTGGCGAGCAAGGGATCCGAGAAACCCGCCTGCCTTTTACGAACTAGACATCAACGCTCGAGGCGAAGTTGTCAGGCTGGCTGATCCACAAGCTCGTGTCGACGAAGCCGAGGCTGAAATCCGAGAAGAAGCCGAAGCCGAGGTCGAAGGAGCTGAGAACGAAATAGAAGAGGCCGAGGAAGAAGAGGAATCTACATCCTCGGAAGGTACCGACACTGAGTATACAACCGACGGAGGAGAAGAAGAAGAAATGGCTGCCCAGCAGCAGAATGATGATGATCTCTTCCCGGCGGTGGACTCTACGGGGCCCTTGGCCCTGGTCGGACAGCAAGCTGTGCCCCCTGCTGCCTTAAAGTCCATCCCTACGTACGACGGCTACGGCAAGACGGCGTACGAGCACATCCAGGACATCCTTGCCCTGGCCGCATTGCACTCCATTACTGACGAAAGTGTGAAGACCCGTCTGCTGGCCCTTTCCCTAAGGGGAAAGCTTCTCTACTGGTGGAGATCGCTGCCAGAGGGATCTATCACAGGGTGGCCCCAGCTCGCCAGAAGGCTCGTGAAAGGATGCAACGAGTCTGCTGACCCCACTTCTTTGCTGCATCAGTTCCAAAGTATCCAGAGACACCCCCAAGAGGAGGTGTCTGACTTTAACATCAGGTTTGCGAGATCCTGGAAACGGGTACCTCGCGAACTTCGGCCTTCAGCTGGCATGGCTGCTCACTACTACCTGAGATCCTTCAACTCAGACATATGCCTGCTGCTGAAGATTGCCAGAATAGACTCGTTTCCTGCTCTGTACGATGCTGCCCAGCAAGCTGAAGCGGATATCATTTCCATCGGCAGACTCCCGTCCAGGGTGCAGGAACCCATTCGTCCCGACTTCCCCAGATCCCAATATCCATCAGCTTCTGGTGATGCGCCGTCCACATCAGGGCAGCAACCCCAGCAGCAATGGAATCCGGCGCCGGTCGTAACTCCTTACGGCCCGCCGCAAATGCATTATCCTCACCCGCCTCCTCCGCATTTTCCAGCACTCCCTGCTCCCCCGCAGTACGCACCTTATTCCAATCCTCCTCCATTAGCCGCATTGCCTCCACCGGCACAATTGCCGCCTCCTGACAATAACATTCAGAACACAATCCTCCAGGAGGTACGGGCTTTGGCCTCAGGTTATCATGCCATGTCCAATGACATGACCGCTTTGAAGAAGAAGCAGGCCCAGATGGACCTCGCTCCTAGGAGGCCATATCCGCCCCGGCGCTAACAAAAGACAGGCCTCCAGAACAACAACTGCAGAGGCGTCCGCCTCCGAGAAATGCTGCTATCGAAGACCAACCTGGTCCTTCCGACCAGGTCAACTGGTGCACTACGTGCAACGACCCGCATTCGGAGGAAGACTGCACACTGCACCAGCACTACATCCAGACTTTGGCCGACAGCGCCATAGAGGACGATGAACTCTACATGATCCTGGACGGCGAAGCCAACTTCGCCCTCCCAGAGGAAAATCTAGTGCCGCCCGCCAAGGAAGAAAAGAAAACTGCAGATGCTGCCAAACCTCTGAAAGTATACACCAGAAGAGAAAAACCGCAGCCTGGCGGGCTGCCACCGTACAAGCGGCTGTGGCCCTACACAGCCCAGGAGAAGGCATCCAAAGACAAAGCTCCAGCCAAGCCTCCTCCGGTAAAGGCAGCCCCTATTCCAGCCAAGCCTCCTATAGCAAAAGCTCCAGTTCCGGCTAAAGCTCCCGTACCTCAGCCTCCAGCTGAAACCAAAGAACAAGCTCAGGAGAAGCTGAAGTACCCGTCTCTGACCAAGAGACAGAGAGTTGAGGCCACCCAACAGTATCGGACGAAGTATGAGCCGGCAAAAGAAGCAGAAGGAGCTAGCACCTCGGGCTACAGCATAGTAGACGAGTTAAAAAGAACACCCGCTAGAATCAGCATGTACGATGCTCTTCTGCTCCCGGGCCAGGTGGATCTGCTGCAGGAATCTCTGAAAAACATGAAGAACGGCAAGCAGATGCAGCCCGCTGTCCTGGTTCAACCTCTGACGAGTCTCAACCACTGGGAAGAACAGACCGCCTCCCTTCTATCTGTCTTTACGGATGCAAGGGCACATAGTACACAACTGCATGGTGGACTCTGGCGCTTCCACGACTGTTATGCCGAAAGCCGTCTGTGACGAGATCGGGATGGAGTACACAAGGAGCAGCCAAGGCGTGCTGCAACTAGACGGCACCCCTGTCAAGACAGTTGGTGTCATAAAAGACATCCCTATTCGGCTGCATAAGGCTCTCGACATCGTGGTCATCCAAGAGGTCGTGGTTGTTGACCTGGCTCCCTACTTCGGCATGTGTCTCTCCCGGGAGTTCACTGCGAAGCTGGGCGGGTACCTGTCTCTAGACTACTCACACATGGAAGTGCCCTTCAAAGGAAGAAGAGTGAGAATCTTTAATGAGAAGCCTTCCACCTTCCTAGTAGAGAAGATACCCGGAGAAGAGTTGGACTGCATGGTCCAACTGTCGGAGGAAGAACTGGTGACGGTAGAGCTGACGGAGCAAGCCCTCGAAGTGCTACAACTCGAAGATGAGTTCTCTTTGCGGGATTTCAATGCCGTAATTGAGACACAACAGGGTTACACCATTGTACAGCCCGAGAGGCTTGACAAGTCGGCTGAAAAGGAAGTGGGACCTGCACCTGAGAAGCTGTGGAAGCTTTTCTTTGACGGCGCGCGATGCAAAAATGGCGCCGGTGCAGGAGTGCTTCTGGTTTCTCCGACCGGGATCCAGAAGGACTATACCTACAGGTTGGCCTGGAGTTGTACTAACAACTCGGCGGAGTACGAAGCCCTGTGCTTGGGTTTGCGAAAGGCAGAGAGGCTGGGGATTAAACACCTGCAGATCTTTGGAGATTCAGAGTTGGTGTGTCACCAGGTTACGAACAAGTGCGCCTCCAAAAAGCACTATCTCAAGGCGTACCGTAACCGGGTGTGGGACCTGATGGAGTCGTTTGACTCGTTGAATGTCAAGGCGATATCGCGTGAGAAAAACAAACACGCTGACATTCTGGCGTCTGTTGGAGCCAGGTACGTTCCGGCTGACGACGTTGTCCGTAAACCGAAGCCGGTTCGCACTATTTACAGGCCTTCTGTGCCTGATAAGGACACCCACTGGCAAGTGTTCGATTGTGACGAGGAGATCGTCACATTTTTGGTAAATGAAGCATGTTCAATCGAGAGTAGAGACCCTGATGACGAGCAATATGAGGGGTTGATACAGTTAAAAAATAATCATGTCCCAAAAGGACTGATTACATTGGAGAGTCTATTTGATCAGAATGACAGAGCTATATCTCATAGGATCAAAGTAGACCCGAAGCAGTATGCCGACCTGGAACTCGAACCTGGTAAAACCATCAAGGTCGGGACAGACTGCACTTCGGAGGAACTTGAGCGGATCAGATCACTGTGCCAAGAGTTCCCCGACATCGTGGCCTGGTGCTACGAGGATTTGAAGGGGTATGACAGAGATGTAATCCAAAGATACCATTGAGCTAGAGGATGGCGCCAAGCCGTTCCGGCAGACGGCAGGGCCGTAAATCCGAAAATCGAGGCCATGATGAAAGCCGAGCTCCTGAAGATGCTCGAGGCCAAAATCATCTACCCCATCAAACATTCATCCCGGGTTGCGAATTTGGTGCCCGTGAGGAAGAAGAATGGCGACATCCGTCTCTCGTGTCGATTTCAGAAACCTGAATCAGGCCTCCCTCAAGGACCATTATCCGCTTCCCCAAATTGATCAAATTCTACACATCGTTGCCGGAGCCCAGAGATTCTCACTTCTAGATGGATTTTCCGGCTACAACCAGATTTGGGTCGGGGATGAGGACCAGCATAAAACGGCGTTCACCACCAAATGGGGGACGTTCGCCTATCAGCGCATGCCTTTCGGCTTATCCAATGCCGGTGCCACATTCCAAAGGGCCATGGACCTGGCCTTCCGAGAGCTGCTCAATAAGATCATTGTCATCTACCTTGATGACATGACTGTTTTCTCTCACCAAAGAGGGGATCATGTTTCCCACCTGCGGCAAATATTTGAGAGGTGTCGAGAATTCGGCATTTCCATAAACCCGAAGAAGTCTGTCTTCGCGGTAAAAGAAGGAAAGCTGTTGGGACACGTCATCTCCGAGAAAGGCCTCGCCATTGACCCTGACAGAGCAGAAGCCCTCCTTCGCTTGCCAGCCCCAATTGATAAAAAAGGGCTGCAGTCCTTCTTCGGTCAGATTAACTTCGTGCGGAAGTTCATCCCGGACTTCGCACAAGTGATCAAGCCTATGGCCGAACTGCTGAAAAAAGATACAACTTACGAATGGACTGATGAGAGAGAGCAAGCCTTCGAGGAAATCAAGGCTCGAATTGCGCAAGCTCCGGTGTTGATTAACCCGGACTACTCCAAGGACTTCATCCTGTACGCGGTGGGAGAACCGGAAAGTTACGCCGCAGTCCTGACTCAAAAAGGAGACGATGGCGAGGAGCGCCCCATAGCGTTCCTGAGCCAAGTGATTCAGCCGCATGAAGAAAAGTACAACTTTATAGAGCGGCAGGTTCACGCTGTCATGAAATCGCTCCGAAAGTTCAGGCACTTTGTCTCCCAGAGCAAAACGACTGTCTTTGTGATTCACCCGGACGTTCGAAGCTTCATCATACAAGGGGAGCCGGGTCACAAGAGAGCAGGATGGATTGCAAAAATCCAAGAGTTCGACATCGAAGTGCGGCCCACCAAGCTTATCAGAGGCCGAGCCTTGTGTCAGGAGCTGGCCCGAAGCGCTGTAGCCGGCATCTCCGCCTGTAAGTGGGAGGACACAGCAACAAGCATCAACCTGGCCAACTCCTTATCGGAGGGGAGTGACTGGACAGATGAACTGGTGAGATATTTCTGCACCGGAAGATGTCCAGATCACCTGAACGCCTCACAACGAAGGAGATTTCGGCTAGGTGCACTCAAGTACACTCTTCGCCCCGAGGGGCTTTACTTCAAAAACATTGACGGCATCCTGTTGCGTTGCATCAGGAAATCAGACCAGTCCAGGGTCCTCGGAGATTTTCATTCCGGGATGCCTGGAGGTCATCATTCTGCAAGGCCTACGGCCTTGAAAATAATTAGAGCCGGGTACTATTGGCCCACTCTATTTACAGACGCTTATGCGGTCTGTTCCAAGTGTGATCAATGCCAGAGGTTTGCTGGCAGAAATAGAAAAGCACCCCTGCCCCTTCAACCGATTCAAGCCGAGACTCCGTTCCAAGGAATGGGGTCTAGACTTCATTGGGGTGATTTCGCCTAATTCCTCTGTCGGACACAAGTTTATTCTTACGAGCCACCGATTACTTCACACGGTGGGCAGAGGCGATCCCAACCAAAAACGCGGACCAAGAAACGGTCATCGGGTTCCTTGAAAGCCTGATTACCCGCTTCGGGGTTCCAGAGTCAATTGTAACGGACAATGGTCCGGGGTTCGCAGGCGCTGTACTCACGGAGTACACTGGCAAACTTGGCATTTATCACAAAATGTCTTCTAATTACTACCCGCAGGGGAATGGCCTTGCTGAGTCTACTAACAAGAACCTTCTGAAGATCATCAGAAGGACCATTGAAAGTAACAAGCGGACTTGGCATTCACTTCTGAACCGGGCGCTGTGGGCGGACAGAGTTTCGTTCAAGACGTCCATTAAAACGTCCCCCTATGCGCTCGTCTATGGCAAAGAGGCTGTCATGCCATCTCACATTGAAATCCCCGCTCTCTGGATGTTGGACGAAGAGAGAAGCAGCGGAGATCCGGTGGATGACAGATTGTGCCAACTCCTGCAGTTGGAGGAAGACAGGGAAAAAGCATACCAGGCCTTCACCAAGCATGTTGAATCCACTCAAGGCTGGTTTGTGAAAGGCACCACTGCCCGAGTTTTTGAAATCGGGGACCTGGTGCTGAAGTGGGACTCATTAAAGGCGAAGCCGGGCAACCACGGAAAATTCGATGCTCTCTGGGAGGGCCCCTATCAGATTGCCCGGGTGAACCAGCTCAACGCTTACATACTTCGGGATATGGAGGGTCAGCTCCTACCTATTCCCGTTAACGGGTTCCACTTGAAAATATATCGCTGTTGAAGGTGTCCTAACGGGCCCTTCCTTGTAACATATTTCCCTTATGCTTTTTTAAATTTCAGTATGTACAGTTTTCAGCTTTCAGTTTTTCCAGTTTAAATAAGCCCAAGTCGGACAGAAGGAGAAAGCTCTGACTTCGCGGCGAAATCAGGGGTCGCCCCTGAAAAAGAGCGAAGTTCGTAAAAGGAGACTGCCCAAGAAAACAGTAAAAATCTGCTAAGTCCGGGTGCGCAACCCGACTTCGCAGCGAAGTCGGGCTGCGCACCACCCAAAGGGCGCAGTTGGAGAAAGAGCATCAAAAGGGAGTTAATTGTTCGGACTGCGCTGACTTTCAGGGCGAAGTCTGACTTCGCGCACGAAGTTTGGGCGAGCCCAGGTCTCGCGCGAAGTATGAGATGCGCCCCGTTTTCCGGGCGCAGCTCGGGTGGTTCACCAAAGAAAAGAGCAAGGCGGCAGAAGGGACTAGGTGTAAGTTCGGACTGCGCCCGGTTTTCGGGCGAAGTTCGAGCTGCGCCCATCCAAGGGGCGCAGCTGGGAAGTGAAAGCAGCAAAAGAAAAGAAGCAAGTGTCGGTTCGGACTGCGCCCAATTTTGGGGCGAAGTCCGACTGCGCAGGCGAATTCGGACTGCGCCCAATTTTGGGGCGAAGTCCGATTGCGCCCTGTTTCCTGGGCGCAACTTGGATGGTTTATAAAAATAAATAAAAAATTAATACTCCAAGTGTGGGCCCAGGGCGCGCAACGGCTGTGAAGGTTGGGTTTCCGAACCAAAAGGGTTTTTGCCTCGAGCAGTGTGCCCAGATTGTGGCAGTGACGTCAGCCATGGCGCAGCGTTCAAAGTCAAATTTAATGATTGCGCAACCTTCAAGGAAAACGCGATCAAGGAGGCATGGCGCGGTAACCAGGGTACATCTTTCAAGACGTTCTCCTGCGCAGACACCAAAAAACATAACTTCTTCACTAGCCGGCCGACCTACCCCCTCCTACGCACCATTAATGACGCTGTCATTATCATTAAAAGGAGGTCTGATGCACCCAGATATGCCAAATCGTGCAAGTTATTCCTGTGACTGCGAAATCTTCTGCAGACGTCCAGAGGTCATAATTATTGTTGTTTCGAAGGAATGGACAAAGGAAAGTTGCCAATGCAAGCTCAATCCAGCGAAGAGCGCGAAAGTGGAGATTCCCCGCAGTCAAATGTTTTCAGGAGTGAGACGCCGCGGGATCAAAAGTCAAAATCCCGGACAAAGAAAGTACAGCGTGGGCAAGCCCCACCACCACCGGTTAATTACCTGTCTGGGTACAAGGACGGCTCGTTTTCCATGAGCCTTACTAAACTGCGGATAAATGTGGAAAATTGGGCGGATAAAGTTTCGCCCTCTCACCATTTCGGGGTTGCGTACAAGTCGAACCTTCATCGGTTCTTGTGCCCTCCTGTCCACCTATGCCCGGAGCTGGTCGACATCATTGTCAGACATTACAGGCCAGCTACCCGGCAAATTTGCAACTGCAGCGGAAAACCCTTGTTCGCACTCCGCAGAGAGACCGTCCAACCGGCCTTCGCCCCGGGGTTGCAATATGACTCCAGCGCGATTGTTAAAAGGATAAATCTTGGCGAGCAAGCGGGGCGCTTTACGCATACAAAAAAGATGAGGGATTTCCTCAACTCAGAGCTGAACGCCCCGCTCGCAGCTGGACAATGGCCAACCGGCCCCATACCCCTGGAAAGGTTTCAAAGTAAATACATATACACCATCCTGGCGTGGGTCCTCGGCTGCGACTCTGACGAGCTGGTACGGCCGTACCAGCTAGCGCTGGCAGAATGTCTCCTATGCGGAGAATCTTATGAACCAGCAGCGCAGAAAAGTGG
Organism: Wollemia nobilis; assembly: GCA_028583015.1. NCBI lineage: Eukaryota > Viridiplantae > Streptophyta > Pinopsida > Araucariales > Araucariaceae > Wollemia > Wollemia nobilis. The sequence continues at coordinate 50,592 of JAQPPZ010014214.1, forward strand.
GAAGCGCCCGATCTTCTTCGACTGGGCGGACTGGCTTGCATACGCCATTCACTCCAGCCTGGTGAAGCTACAGAAAAAGCAGTCAACTGAATTTCGATTCAGTTCCTTCTTGGCTTGGCTATGTTTGTATCACTTGCACTCCCGTATGCCGATCCCTAACCTGAAGAAGGTAAATGAGAAGGGAGAGCCACAACCCGTCTATGAATGGACGGATGACCTATACCGGAAAGGGTCTTATTACAAGTTCAACTTCAACTTTCTGGGCTTGGTCATGTCAGTCTTTAGCGATGGAGAGATCCCTCGCCCCCCGCAGGAAATGACAAACTATTTGTTGAATCACAAGCTCGGGGACGTTTTTAGACTGACGCAGGGGATCGTGGTTAGAATCTACGGATTCAAGGGCAAGCCTCATCTGCTGCCCTACTGGTGCACGGATCATCAGTTTGGGATGGAGGTTGCGCGGCAGATGGATTACGTTGAAGAGGAGTTCGGCCAGGGAAAGAAAAAGGGCCATATTTTTCAATATCCTCTTTCCTGGGCGAACGTCGAAATATCAGAGATAGGACAGCATGTCTATCTCGAGCGGGAGCTCTTTGACATTGGCCTGATTCTGCTGCCGCAGCGCTGGAAGTACGACCCATACGGGATAAGGGGAAAGTTTGCACATATCTGCCCCCGGGCGGATATAATCGAAGACAGATGCGATGTGGTCCATGTTGACCTCGACTGGGAGATTGACTTGATGGAAGCATGGCCTCCGTGGCAGGAGTTTTACTGCGAGGAGGTAGCATATGACCCCGAGCGAAACCCGGACCACAAGTTCACTTCTCCGGGATTTAAGAAACTCATCACCAAACTGGCAGGCCTTAACTGGCCAAAAGAAAAAGTTATTGAATGCTGGAAGATGAGGTGCCGCACGCAACACGATAAATCCATCAAGAGGAATCTGGCCGTTGATGATGATTTTTCAGCTCTATATGACCAAAGACATTGGCAGCTGGCGGCCTTTCGCATTCCGAGATTACGTTCCCCGAGGTCCCTTCGAGGGTTATAAAGGGGGGTCTTCCTCCCAACAGTTGTACACTTTTACAACTGCCAGTGCGGGCCCAACAGATATCCAAGTGGACCCAATGCAGCCTGTTGCTTCCAAGGTGGTGCCCGAAAAGGCGCAAAAGTCAGCCAAGTCAGCGCCCGAGGTGACTCCTCAGGCACAAAAGACGCCAGCACCGCCAGCGAGCGGACCGGCCGCGGCAGATCTTCTGCAAGTCAAACCCCGGTACAAGTTTACCGTGGGAACATCAGCGCCCGCTGCACCTACTTCATCTCCTTCTTCCAAACCAGCCATTGCTCCAGAAGAGAAAAAGAGGAAGAGAGTTGATAGAGTCAGGCGACCTAGCCTGACGGTGCAGCAGTCAGTCGCAGAGCCGCAAGTCGCGTCCGGACCGCTCCAGAGGTTGTTTCTCTGGATAGTCCTGAGCCGGCCGCCGGAACCAGAACCGCAGACATTCATCCAACATCGGCTCAGGCGGAGCCCGCAGGTACGTCCGCTGCCCCGCTCCCTCAGATCCCATCTGGCCCTACTCCGACTCCATCTCCCGCTCAATCCGAGCAAGCCGTGGCCGCATCTTCCTCCCCATCTCCACAACCTTCTAGCGGCCACCATTCTTTCGACCAGTTTGCTCAGGACCCCAACGCCTCCCTATCCCTGAGTCAAACCCCAAACCCTTCACCCGTGGTTAGTGCTGAAGCTGCGCGTTCACCGCTGCATCCATCGCCTCAGCCGCTTGAAACCCTTCCAGCATCAACCGCTCCGCTCTCCGCTCCCCGGTCGCCCTCAAAAGCGGCCGTTCCTTCCAAAGTCCTTCCGGTTGCCCCTACTTCCCTGTTCGCAGGAGAGCTGTCACAGCAGAACCCTAGGCTGGGGGAACCGGACTTCATGGACGATCTCCAGAACACGGACGATTTGCCTCTGGCAACAAGAGCCGTAGAATATCCTATCTCTTTTCTCCAAAACTTGAAGCGGAGGAGACCTGAGGAGATTGCCGCCCCGGTAAAGCGCACCAAGTTTGACTTCGAGAGGAGAGTGCTCACGACAGAAAAGATAACTCCAAAAGTGAAGAAGCCTCTCCGGGAAATGACCAGGGCGGACTACGAGCTTCAGAGAAAGGAGAAGAGCTTTGACGATATCCACCAGCAATACGAGATTCATGGAATCCTTCGTAAAGCGGATAATCTCCTTGTCAAAAATCTGGAGGAACAGGAAGAGCTTTTCCGGTTGCGGGACAAAACAAGACAGCTTGAAGAGGACCTGTCTAGGTCCACTGAGCGACTGGAATCGGCGCAACGAGAAATAGATGAATTAAAAGCCCAGCTGGCCGCTTCTCAGCAAGAAGCCGCAACGGAAAAGCAAGCAGCCCTGGAGCAGATTTCTCAGCTCCAGGAGTCTTTGAAGCGGGCGCAGTCGCAATCTGCAGAGAAAGCATCTCAAGCGACGGTCTTTTCAAAGAGCAAAGTTAAGGAGATGCGGGCTGATCTGCTGCGGGGATGCAAGCCCCACATGAATAAAGCCATGTCGGTCCTGGATTTCGCATCCAGGATCCAAGAAGTTTCTCGCCTAGGGAAAGCCTGTGGTAGAGGAGGCCGAACGCCAGGCGAAGCAATGGCTGGACCTGGCGATAAAACTTCAAGAACACGAGCGCGATGGCCTCCAATTCTCCCCCATGTCCTCATTCGCTGCAGAATGGGCAGATGCAAGGGTAACCTTGCATAAATATTTTAAGAAAACAGAAGAGGTGAGAGTTGCCAGACGAATGTTGGATGCATTCGAACATGAAAGAGACATTTGTATGGCTCCCCTTCACGCTCTCTCTGAACTAGGGTGCCCGGGCTATGTTGAGAATGGTGAGTTTCTCACCCATGAGCAGTGAAAGAGAATTGGCTGTCCTTTGAGGCAGATACAACTGAAATCGATAGCTGGACCGAGCCAATTCAAGAAAGTCAAGTCACCCAGATGGTGTCCAAGTGCTGTAAGATCAGCTCCTACTTCCAGGAGCTGGGAAAGAGATACCTCACCATCGACTTGCACACGGTCGCTGCATTCCACGCAGCGTTAGAAGAAGTTGCCGACCGCCGACCCTTCGAAGCAGAGGCCTGGGGCCAAGCCCAGGCCGCATACAAGCGCATCTGCGAGGCAGAAGCCGACGCTGGAGAGCATTCGGAAGGCGAATCCGAGGAGGCAGCTGCCGGAAGTGGATCTGAAGAACAGTTGCCGCGAGGGGAACGGCCAGAGCAGCAGAAGGCAGGGGAAGTAAGTTCCTCTGCACCCAATGGATGAAGGCATGGATTCTTTGCGCCGAGGCGAGCTCGACACCCCGCGAGCCGCCAGAAATGTTGTCACATTTTGCACGGGGTGCAATGTTTTCAATTTTTGTAAGAGAGCTGCTCTTCCCTTTCCCTCTTCCTCTCTTTCCCCTTCCTCTTCTCCCCCTTTCTCTCTCTTCCCTACATTCTCATTCTTCCCTCTTTCTCTTGAGCCCCTCGACCAAATCTCAAAATGACAGCAGTTGCCCTGAAAAATGGCTAAGTATCAGGGCGCAATCCGACTTCGCAGCGAAGTCGGAGTGCGCCCTCCAGTTGGAGCGCAGCAGGAATGCAAAGTGCGCAGTGAGACAGAATCAGCCAGAAGAACAAGTGTTCAGGCGCAATCCGACTTCGCAGCGAAGTCGGAGTGCGCCCTGCTTTCTGGGCGCACTTGGTAACAGGCTGGCAGGAAAAATGACTAAGTGCTGGGGCGCAACCCGACTTCGCAGCGAAGTCGGAGTGCGCCCCCTTTCCAGGGCGAAGTCCGTACGGCAGTGTAAATCAGCTTCCACCGGTGCGCAACCCGACTTCGCAGCGAAGTCGGAGTGCGCCCTTTGACCGGTGCGCAGTAGGGAGACAAACTCAGAAGTTGACTAAGGCATGAAAGGCCTCCCCAACTGCGCTGTTTTTCACCTGCGCAACCCGACGGCGCTCTGATCCTGGGCGAAGTTGGATAAACTGCCTTTCAAGGCAAGCACGTGTCAAGCGTCAGCATCCGACAAGTGTCCAACTTTGGGATCCGAGCCGAGACGTGCCAAGCACATGGACAAGCATGGAATGCACTACTTATGCCGCCTACCGCCTTTAAAGCTGATTGGAGGTTCTACCTGCTTTAGCTACCCGCATTCCTGCCGATGAGAAGTTCTACCTAACGCGCTGCCACGTATCTGTACAGCCTTCAGGGAGACCATGCTGCAAGTACAGTCCTGCCCGACAAAAGTCAGCATCAGCAGTTCCGCGGCTGCTTTTGTCAGCTAATGTTTGACTGGGACTTTGTGCCCATAAATGTAATCGGGGGTTCTCAGGCTATAAATAGCCACCACGTTTTCATTGTAAGGTGGTGGAAGGGGAATGTCTGTTAGGGAACCATTGTAGCTGTGCTTCTGCCTTTTAATATAATACATACACTTGGTGCTGTTATACTGTTTTTATTTTGTATGTTGTCTCTCCTTGACATTTCTGCCTTACGTTTTCCTGTGTCATGGCTTGTTGATTCACTTCAGCATTTGGTGGTCAGGTATACCTGAGGTGCATAAATCAGAGGATATATAGGGCAAACGTCAGTGGCAGTTTTCTGGTTATGTTTTGGTGTTATAGTGTTGTTAGTAGTGGTGATTGATGCGTTGCCGTACTGTTAGTTCCTTGGAGGGAATGTCTGTTAGGGAACCATTGTAGCTGTGCTTCTGGCCCTTAACACAAAACATATACCTGGCTCGTTCTCATCGGCGAGTGACAAGATCCATAGTGGTGTGTTATGGTTATATTGGTGTTAGTAGTGGTGATTGATGCGTTGTCGTACTGTTAGTTCCCCCCACCCAACTCCAATCTGATTTGGATTTCTTTCTGTACTTTTTATCTCTTTCCCTGCACTCTTATCTTGAACCTCAAAACCCCAAAGGAAGCCGGCCTTCTCCGGAGATTGGCCCGGAAGGCATTCCTTCCTTCCGGCCTTTCAATGTTGGTTTGCGGGTCCTAGGGCGCAAAAGCAACAAATCCTTTCCTCATGGCGGATTCGTGACCAACAGCTTGCCATCCATTCTAAAAGCATCAACCACATTTTCTGAAGGAAAACAATACAGTGTAGCCTAAATATCACATCTCAGATGAATAAAATCTCTTTTCTCTTTGTATCAAGTTTCCTCAACAATCAACTAAGTTGTTCTTCGCATCTATGATGAGAAACATTAGACTCTTAGGTCATTAAAATACCATAGTGGCAGTAATGGAGTATTGAATTTTTAATGAATGTAGAGATTAAAGAATCACAACCTTATTTAAACAGAGTTCATTCCCAGGTCACAGGAATTTAAGGTGGCAGGTAATATGAAATTCAACACCAAAGGTGATCTGCTTGGCTTTAGGGGTACTGTTCTTGAAAAATAGACTATTTTGAGAGGGAGAATACAGCCACAATTAAGTAAAGGTTGTGTTTCTGTAGCTTCTCTCCTGGAAGCCCCATGACAAAGCTTGACAGTGGCATCCATACGAATCCAGAAGACAAGCAGGGATATCAGAGGAGAAGCTCAGTGTATCAGGGCCACTAATTTAAGACCCCTGTTGTGCAGTCAAAATGGAACTAACGGATCTGAAGTTCAGAATTAAGATATTTGAAGAGTAATGGTCGACAGGCCAATATTGCTCAGGTTAGTAAATGTTTCAGAGCTTCTCTAAAATTTGTTACTCAAAGATAGATTCTACGTATGCATGTCACAGCTTTGGACGAGCATATAGCTGATAAGGCCAAGATACTATCTTTTGTGTGTGTGCTCGATTTTGGGACTGGTTCCTGCTTATTTGGTATGGAAGTTTCAAACTTCATTGCCAGCCCATTGAATGGAAGGATTTTGACTGAGAGCATACTAGCTAGCCAAATATGGAATTAGTTTCAAGGATAATGCAAGAAGTTGGTTTTCATCTGACAATATCACATAAAAGACCACAGTTAATATTGACTACATAATTAATAATCTTCTTAGATTTTATATTGACAGGCATTTTGTTAAGAAATCGTCTAGACTAAGTGTAAAGTCAACCTTGAATGGTTGTGCAGCTGTCAAAAACTGAAGGCCATACTTAAGTGAAGAGTCTGCCAGATACCCTTTTATGCAAGAGAAGGGCTTTTCTTGCTATCAATGATGTAAGCTTGCAATAGTGCAAAACCAAAAAAAAGACTTTCATGTCAGAGAAGCTGTGGTTTACTAGTGAAGTTGACACTACAATGCCCAGCAATCTCATTCCATCAGAATGTCACAAGCATAAAAAGTAGACAGCTTTGTTTATTCATCCAGCCCCAGAGGCTTGTTTCCTTAATAGCTTCCTTAAAAAGGACAATGATGACATGAACAAGTTAATGCCTATGCACTATGGGGGGAGTGATGAGCTCAGTGGATGGCTAGTGTGATTGTGGCTATTCAGTTCTCACCGAAAAGTGTATGAATGGACAGGAATTGAGTCTAAATAGCAGCTGAGCACCGTGCAAGACTACAGCTCAATAGGACTCACTCCCACAACATAGATGCAGAAGTGGGTCCATTCGTGCAATGCTTCGTTAGAGGACTGTACAAGTCAATATGATCCACTCCACCAACCTAGAAGCAGATTTTGTCCATAAGTGCAGTGCTTTGTTAAAGGCTATATAGTTATATCCAATGGTTATGGGATGGAATCCAAAGTGTATACATCAAAATAACTTCAAGGAATGTTCTGCACAAAAAACTTGAGCCCCATGCTGTTAAACTCCCAATCGAGGTTCATCTTATCATGCAACATGTTTGGCTCTCCATGACCCAAGCAGTCACACATTCCCTATAAGAACTTTTCAATTGCATTGACGTTTTCTTAGCTATGGGCTTCTTTCTTGATGTTGTTTTCATACAATGTAGAGAAGTGATTTTAATACCAGAATTGTATAAAGCAAAAAAAACTCTGCTAAACTGAAAACTGAAAGATTCTCCATAAATTACGGTTGGCTTGATTGTTTATTAGAAGAAAGAGGAAACAACAGTAAAGATTACCAAGAGCAAAGGGCAGATTTTGTTGGGAGCTATGCATCCAAGATATTGTACAAGCAACATGCTTGCCTGTGGACTATGGATGATGTTAAAACCAGAAACATGATATCTTAGAATAGCCCTAGATGCATGTAGCGGAAAGGTCAAACTAGTTAAGTATATTATATCCTAACAAAGGCGGACATTTCTAAAAGACCACTACCTATCACGAATTCAAATGTGATTAACGGCAACACAACTTATGACTATTTGCAAGTCTTTGATGCTTTTCACAAGATATCTCTCTTGGTGGAAACCCCTGCTGTGTCTAAAAGGCGATCATTTAATTTTCTAAGTCATATAAAATCGTCGAATGAATATTTTTAATCTCTGGAAAGACTGGCAAATTGGCAATATATATATTTTTAAATAAGAATACATTTCGCAATGGAAAGCCAACACAGAAAATGTATTTATATCTGAATAAAATGAGCTTACTAAGAGTTGATATAATCTATTTCTTTTCCCTTTTCCATACGGACTTCCAAAACACTGGCCAATTCATCTGGGCCTTGGTCCAACCGAGAAAAGATCCTTACCTCAAGGGATCCCAGCTAGTGGACATGATGCCATACGTTATCCCCCAATGCAGAGGAACCAAATGTGAAGAAAGATGTGATGAAAGGAAGCCAATCGGGCACACTCCATTTCAAGACCACCTTCATGTAGTAAAAAAGTGGGAAGAAAGTGAGACCAATGGCTAAGGGCACTCCAACAGACGCCACCATTCTCTTGATCATTCTATTGGTCACAATCTCTGGAATAACAGCATCCTCTGGCTCTTGTTCCTCGTCTTCATCATCTTCTTCCTCCTCATCTTCTAACATTCTCTTTTTCTTCTTAGTCCTCTTTGCAGGAGGGGGGCCAAAGCCTTTAGGGCTTCTCAAGGCATAAACCTTGAACCTTTGGCTTTCACTATGGGAAAATGATGATATTGCCAAGGACTTCAATGTGGGCAGCGATGGATAAAGGGTATTTCTTCTCCCTACAACCACTACAGTGAATTTCAGCTCTACCCACTTTGTAGAGATATCTCATAGCATTGTATTGGCATGTGGATTTTGTGATTTTACTACTTCCAAAGGGGTGAGAAGAAGAATAGAAAGGACCTGAAACAGAGGCATAAAATGGACAGAACATGGCCGAGGATGCAGAATCCATAATAACTAAAAAAATTAGAGCATGCCATGTAAAGCCATGGTATCATCTGGCCATCTGATCAGCAGAACCATTCATAACTTGCGCAAATTTGGGGCAGAAACATCACCACTTTTTTTTAGTGAAATCCAATCAGCCTTTTGCAACCAAGTGAAAAGTATAAAACCCCACTTACCTGGCAACTGAATGTTGTTCCCTTATCATCATCCTTACCCTTCCCCGTCCTAATAGCTCATTTTATTTTATTAATTTTGAATTCCGCAGCTTATAGCTAGACTTTGTTCATGTCCCTCAGAAACAAAGGTCACTAATATATTAAAAAAAAATTAAAAACCTTCATGGCTACATAATGCACAAAATAGTGGGATGGGATAAAGAATATAACATAAATAATTTGGATGTACTCTAAATTTTATGGGATGAAGAATATAACATAAATAATTCGGATGTACACTAAATTCTTATATAGTCACAACTATAAAATGGTCATTGAAGGATAGGAGTAAAATATATGAAAAGGGTTTTAATGATAAAACCAAAATTAGTTTTTGGGACAAAAAATTAATTGTTTTTTTAGTTATGATAATTTTTATATAGTCACAGCTATAAAATGGTCATTGAAGGATAGGAGTAAAATATATGAAAAGGGTTTTAATGTTAAAGCCAAAATTAGTTTTTGGGACAAAAATTTAATTGTTTTTCTTAGTTATGATAATGAATTGGTTTATTTTAAGTACGAACGTAGTTGGGAGTGAGTGTGAGTGAACGCAGTCGAAAGTAAGTATGAGCACAAGTCAGGATTGAGTGCAGTCGGAAGCGAACTCAGTGAGTGCAACCTGTTGCCACATTTGGCACGGGATGCCATGTTTTCAGTTCCTGTAAGTGACCTGCTCTGTTCCTTCCCTCCTCCTTCTTTTCCCTTTCTTCATCTCTCCCTTTCTCCCTCTTCCTTCCAGTTTCATTCCCCCCTTTCTTCCCCCAAATAAAGTTTCCAGAACAGAAGTGTTCCCTGAAAGTTTCTAAGTGTCAGGGCGCAACCCGACTTCGCAGCGAAGTCGGGGTGCGCCCTCAAGATGGAGCGCAGTAGGGAAGGCGAAGTGCGACAGCAGAGCGGGAGAAGAGCAAAATTTGACTAACTGCTGGGGCGCAACCCGACTTCGCAGTGAAGTCGGGGTGCGCCCTTCTTCCCGGGCGCACTTGGAAAGCAGTATGGCAGAAAATCAACTAAGTGTTGGGGCGCTACCCGACTTCGTAGCGAAGTCGGAGTGCGCCCCCCTCTTGGTGCGCAGTCCGAACAGCAAAGAAGGCAGCAAGTGTCGGTGCGCAACCCGACTTCGCAGCGAAGTCGGGGTGCGCCCTCTGACCGGTGCGCAGTTGGGGAAGCAGGCCCAAAAAAATGACTAAGGCAAGAAGACCCTCCCAACTGCGCTGTTTCTACCTGCGCAGCCCGACAGCGCTCAGATCTCGGGCGAAGTTGGATAAACTGCCTTCAAGGCAGCCGTGTGTCACTCATCGATCTCGACAAGTGTCCAACCTCGGGATCTGAGCCGAGACTTGACCGGGAAAAGGACAAAGCATGGGCTGCACTATCTACGCCAACTGCCACCATTTAAGCCGATGTGAAGTGCCATCTGCCGCACCTACCCGCATTCCTGCTGACCAAAGATTTGACCCGACCCGCTGCCACGTAGCTGTACAACCTTCAGGGAAACCATGCCGCAAGTACAGTCCTCGCCGACAGAAGTCAGCATCAGCGGCTCATCAGCCGCTCGTGTCAGCTATTGTCTAGCCTGGGACTTCGTGCCCATGAATGTAATCGGGGGGAACTTGAGGCTATAAATAGCCATGCAATTCATTGTAAAAGGGGTGGAAGGGGAATATACTGCTAGGGAACCATTGTAGCTGTGCGTTTGCCTCTAATACAAGCATATACTTGGCTCTGCTTACTGTCTTTTATCTTGTATGCTGCCTCTCCTTGTCATTTCTGCCTCATGTTTCTTGTATCATTGCTTACTATTGTACTGAACTCTGGACTCTGGTATTTGGTGATCAAGTATTCCTGGAATGCATAGATAGAGGATACATAGGATGAATGATAGCTGTAGTTTCGATGTATGTTTTGTAAAGGAATGTTGTTAGTAGTGGTGATTGATCGTTGTCGTGTTGCTTATTCCCCCCACCCAACTCCAATCATATTTGGATTCTCTTTCTGCACTTTTATCTCTTTCCCTGCACTCTTAACCTAAAACACAAAAAACCCCACAGGAAGTCGGCCTTCTCCGGAGATTGGCACAGAAGGCATTACTTCCTTCCGGCCTTTCAATCTAGTGGGCGAATCTGGGCACAATAACAACAAATCCTTTCCTCATGGCAGATTCGTAACCAACACAACCATAAGCGAGAGTGCGAGTGCAATTTGGGAGTGAGTGTAGTTGGAAGGGAGTGCGAGCGCGACTCAAAAAGGGAGTGCAGCCAAAAGCGAGTGCGAGCACGAGCTGGGAATGAGCAGGAAGTGTGAGCAAGAAAGCAGAAAGTAGAAAACAAAGTATGATCAAGGAACAAGTGCCACTTCTTGCTTCAGATCTTAGGAGAATTTAAAGGGAAAGAAAGGCATTTGTGAAAGTCCTTACTGGAAGTATGAATGGCCAAGTTGGAAGTTTGGATGCCCTAGCTAGCAATATGAGGAAGAGAGAATTTATGGCAAACCCAATACAGGTAGGAGATTCTACACCAGAAGTGATTATCAGGGATAAGATGATTGATAATGATATAATGATTTTTAAAACTAGATAGTTAATATGTAAGTTTCATGGATATTGGTCGGGTTATTTCTGAGATTCAAAATTGGATTAGGAGAAATCTAGGGCGGGCAATCCTATTAGGAGATTGCCATTATCCTCTTCAACACATAATATTTCACCATTTTCCTTTTGACTACTAACCATTTTAGGAGAAATCTAGTGCGGGCAAGTTTCTTGATTTGGAATATTTAGCTCAAGACCTTTTAATTTACTATTTTGTTTTTTTATACATAGGAGAATTGGTTATATCTACAGTCCTTTTCTACTATCAAGCAGGGTTCAAATTTTGAGGTTGTCCTTTATAATCCCTATACCACCTCGTTATTTAACCCGGCGTGAGGATGTAACACCGGTGGCTCGGGATTGGTACCCGCCGTCGTTGAGCTACACGCAGTCAGCGGACTCAGGTCAGACTACTACCTTTGCACAAACAAGCATGCCCCCAAAGTTTGAACCTAGATCTCTTCTAAATAAGAACTTACCAATCCACCCAACTCCTAGAGACTGACTTACCATTTTATCCGCTACCCCTACCCCGGACAATTGTGATAGGGTTATCTTGAGGATTTCCTCCATTTTTTATTTTCCTTTTCCATGCACCATCCCTAGTTAGTAAATTCACACTCAATTTTTAACCCACAAAAGGTTGGTACCTTACTGTCGAGAAGTTGCTTGCCAAGAGGCAATGGATTTTAAGTCTTATCTTCTTCACGCTATTACCACCATCGAACAACAATCCATGCTATCAAAGACATCCTATAGATGATACTTGGGTCTTGGATAAAGAAGATAAATAATACAAGATAGATTAAATATCTCATCTCAAAATAACAAAAACTAATCCCTCAACTGTTCACATTCATCAACTGAATTTAAATATTGCCATCCTTTCCCCTGAATTTAGAGAATATTGCCATCCTTTTCCTCAACCGTCCACATATATCAACTGAATTTTAAGAATGTTGCCATCCATTCTAAAAGCATCAGCCACATTTTCAGAAGGAAAACAATACAGTGTAGCCTAAATATCACATCTTAGATGAATAAAATATCTTTTCTCTTTGTATCAAGTTTCCTCAACAATCAACTAAGTTGTTCTTCGCATCTATGATAAGAAACATTAGACTCTTAGGTCATTAATATACCATAATGGTAGTAATGGAGTATTGAATTTTTAATGAATGTAGAGATTAAAGAATCACAACCTTATTTAAACAGAGTTCATTCCCAGGTCATAGGAATTTAAGGTGGCAGGTAATATGAAATTCAACACCAAAGGTGATCTGCTTGGCTTTAGTGGTACCGTTCTTGAAAAATGGACTATTTTGAGAGGGAGAATACAGCCACAATTAAGGAAAGGTTGTGTTTTCTGTAGCTTCTCTCCTGGAAGCCCCATGACAAAGCTTGACAGTGGCATCCATACAAATCCAGAAGACAAGCAGGGATATCAGTGGAGAAGCTCAGTGTATCAGGGTCACTAATTTAAGACCCCTGTTGTGCAGTCAAAATGGAACTAACGGATCTGAAGTTCAGAATTAAGATATTTGAAGAGTAATGGTCGACAGGCTAATATTGCTCAGGTTAGTAAATATTTCAGAGCTTCTCCAAAATTTGTTACTCAAAGATAGATTCTACATATGCATGTCACAGCTTTGGACGAGGATATAGCTGATAAGGCCAAGATACTATCTTTTGTGTGTGTGCTCCAGTTTGGGACTGGTTCCTGCTTATTTGGTATGGAAGTTTCAAACTTTGTTGCCAGCCCATTGAATGGAAGGATTTTGACTGAGAGCATACTAGCTAGCCAAATATGGAATTAGTTTCAAGGATAATGCAAGAAGTTGGTTTTCATCTGACAATATCACATAAAAGAACACAGTTAATATTGACTACATAATTAATAATCTTCTTAGATTTTATATTGACAGGCATTTTGTTAAGATATCGTCTAGACTAAGTGTAAAGTCAACCTTGAATGGGTGTGCATCTGTCAAAAACGGATGGCCATACTTAAGTGAAGAGTCTGCCAGATACCCTTTTATGTAAGAGAAGGGCTTTTCTTGCTATCAATGATGTAAGCTTGCGATAGTGCAAAACCAAAAAAAAGACTTTCATGTCAAAGAAGCTGTGGTTTACTGGTGAAGTTGACACTACACAGCCCAGCAGTCTCATTCCATCAGAATGTCACAAGCATAAAAAGTAGACAGCTTTGTTTATTCATCCAGCCCCAGAGGCTTGTTTCCTTAATAGCTTCCTTAAAAAAGACAATGATGACATGAACAAGTTAATGCCTATGCACTATGGGGGGAGTGATGAGCTCAGTGGATGGCTAGTGTGATTGTGGCTATTCAGTTCTCACAGAAAAGTGTATGAATGGACAGGATGTGAGTCTAAATAGCAGCTGAGCACCGTGCAAGACTACAGCTCAATAGGACCCACTCCCACAACATAGATGCAGAAGTGTGTCCATTCGTGCAATGCTTCGTTAGAGGACTGTACAAGTCAATATGATCCACTCCACCAACCTAGAAGCAGATTTTGTCCATAAGTGCAGTGCTTTGTTAAAGGCTATATAGTTATATCCAATGGTTATGGGATGGAATCCAAAGTGTATACATCAAAATAACTTCAAGGAATGTTCTGCACATAAAACTTGAGCCCCATGCTGTTAAACTCCCAATCGAGGTTCATCTTATAATACAGCATGTTTGGCTCTCCATGACCCAAGCAGTCACACATTCCCTTTAAGAACTTTTCAATTGCATTGACGTTTTCTTAGCTATGGGCTTCTTTCTTGATGCTGTTTTCATACAATGTAGAGAAATGATTTTAATACCAGAATTGTATAAAGCAAAAAAAAACTCTGCTAAACTGAAAACAGAAAGATTCTCCATAAATTACGGTTGGCTTGATTGTTTATTAGAAGAAAGAGGAAACAACAGTAAAGATTACCAAGAGGAAAGGGCAGATTTTGTTGGGAGCTATGCATCCAAGATATTGTACAAGCAACATGCTTGCCTGTGGACTATGGATGATGTTAAAACCAGAAACATGATATCTTAGGATAGCCCTAGATGCATGTAGCGGAAAGGTCAAACTAGTTAAGTATATTATATCCTAACAAAGGCGGACATTTCTAAAAGACCACTACCTATCACGAATTCAAGTGTGATTAACGGCAACACACCTTATGACTATTTGCAAGTCTTGGATGCTTTTCACAAGATATCTCTCTTGGTGGAAACCCCTGCTGTGTCTAAAAGGCGATCATTTAATTTTCTAAGTCATATAAAATCGTTGAATGAATATTTTTAATCTCTGGAAAGACTGGCAAATTGGCAATATATATATATTTTTAAATAAGAATACATTTCGCAATGGGAAGCCAACACAGAAAATGTATTTATATCTGAATAAAATGAGCTTACTAAGAGTTGATATAATCTATTTCTTTTCCCTTTTCCATACGGACTTCCAAAACACTGACCAATTCATCTAGGCCTCGGTCCAACCGAGAAAAGATCCTTACCTCAAGGGATCCCAGCTAGTGGACATGATGCCATACGTTATCCCCAATGCAGCGGACCCAAATGTGAAGAAAGATGTGATGAAAGGAAGCCAATCGGGCACACTCCATTTCAAGACTACCTTCATGTAGTAAAAAAGTGGGAAGAAAGTGAGACCAATGGCTAAGGGCACTCCAACAGACGCCACCATTCTCTTGATCATTCTATTGGTCACAATCTCTGGAATAACAGCATCCTCTGGCTCTTGTTCCTCGTCTTCATCATCTTCTTCCTCCTCATCTTCTAACATTCTCTTTTTCTTCTTAGTCCTCTTTGCAGGAGGGGGGCCAAAGCCTTTAGGGCTTCTCAAGGCATAAACCTTGAACCTTTGGCTTTCACTATGGGAAAATGATGATATTGCCAAGGACTTCAATGTGGGCAGCGATGGATAAAGGGTCTTTCTTCTCCCTACAACCACTACAGTGAATTTCAGCTCTACCCACTTTGTAGAGATATCTCATAGCATTGTATTGGCATGTGGAATTTGTGATTTTACTACTTCCCAAGGGGTGAGAAGAAGAATAGAAAGGACCTGAAACAGAGGCATAAGATGGACAGAACATGGCCGAGGATGCAGAATCCATAATAACTAAAAAAATTAGAGCATGCCATGTAAAGCCATGGTATCATCTGGCCATCTAATCAGCAGAACCATTCATTACTTGCGCAAATTTGGGGCAGAAACATCACCACTATGTTTTAGTGAAATCCAATCAGCCTTTTGCAACCAAGTGAAGAGTATAAAACCCCACTTACCTGGCAACTGAATGTTGTTTCCTTGTAATTACGCCTAGAGGTGGCCTTCCTACAATGGCAGACAGTGGTTAAAAGGCAAAGAGCTCATACACGTCATAAACAATTTTTTGGTTTTTAAATATATATCTTTTACATCTAAACTAGTCTTATTATCATCCTTATCCTTATCCTTGCCCTTCCCTTCCTAATAGCTCATTTTATAATAGCTAGACTTTGTTCATGTCCTTAGAAACAAATGTCACTTACTAATATATTAAAAAAAAATTAAAAACTTTGATGGCTACATAATCTACAAAATAGTGGGATAGGAGTCTTATATAATTTTAAAATAAAAGATTTTAAGAGACCCAAATATAATCTATGGGACCTCAAAAATTTGATTTTTCCTTATCGAGCTATCACTGTCAACAATGCCTGCAAATCAAAGGCATGTCAACTAAGCCCGCAGGCAAATAGTCAAATAAAACCGTTTTTTTTATAGCTTTCGCCAGTGCACGCGTGTGAAAAGCCAGCGTGCGATAAAGGCAAAATTTGTTTTTGGGATAAAAATTTAATTGTTTTTTAAGCTATGATAATTCTTATATAGGCACAGTTATAAAATGGTCATTGAAAGATAGGAATAAAATATATGAAAAGGGTTTTAATGATAAAGCCAAAATTAGTTTTTAGAAAAAATATAATTGTTTTTTAGTTATGATAATGAATTGGTTTATTTTAAGTATGAACGTAGTTGGGAGAACGCAGTCGAAAGTAAGTAAGTATGAGCACAAGTCAGGAGTGAGTGCAGTCGGAAGCGAACTCAGTGAGGGCAACCATAAGCGAGAGTGTGAGTGCAATTTGGGAGTGAGTGTAGTTGGAAGGGAGTGCGAGCACGACTCAAGAAGGGAGTGCAGCCAAAAGCTAGTGCGAGCACGAGTTGGGAATAAACAGGAATTGTGAGCAAGAAAGCAGAAAGTAAAAAGCAAAATATGATCAAAGAACAAGTGCCACTTCTTGATTCAGATCTTAGGAGAATTTAAAAGATTCATTTGAAGAAAATCTAGGTAATAGGGAAAGAAAGGCATTTGTGAAAGTCCTTACTGAAAGTATGAATGGTCAAGTTGGAAGTTTGGATGCCCTAGCTAGCAATAAAAGGAAGAGAAAATTTATGGCAAACCCAATACAAGTAGAAGATTCTACACCATAAGTGATTATCAAGGATAAGATGATTGATAATGATGTAATGATTTTTAAAACTAGATAGTTAATATGTAAGTTTCATGGATATTGGTTGGGTTATTTCTGAGATTCAAAATTGGATTAAATGAAAGTGGGATTGAATTCAAATTATTCTATGAATCAAAAGGAGTTTTCCTCATTATTTTCTCCAGTTCAGTTCAAAAACAAGGGATAAAATAATGGATGGAGGTTTGTGGTTTAGGGGCAAAGATCGTTGTAGTGAGAATTTTATATAAACAATCATATATTATATTATATCAAAATATTATATTATATTTCATCATAATAACAACCATATAAATAAAAATATTAAACTTCTCTTTAAAAAATTCTTTCTACTTATATTTTATCAAAAAAAAATTAAATAATTTAACAATAATATTAAAAATAAATGAAGATTAAAAAAAAAAAAAATCCTAGGGTACTCCTCACAATGAGTTTTAGGGCAGAGATGTTAGCCCAATTACTTCCCCTAGTTTAGCGGTCGGGACTTACACCCGATTCTGCAAAGGGTTATTAGCCCAATGCAAACGCTTATTAAGCACCGAAAAGATCCTTTTAAAATTGAACATAATAAACATCCTTATAAGATTCCATCCTTTAATAAAAGTATGTACGAAAAAACATTTAATGATAAAAAAAAAATCATTTAAAAATTAACAGTTTAAAAGACATTTAAGAGTAAAAGAAAATCATTTAAAAATTAACAATTTGAAAGACATTTAATGATAAAATAAAATCATTTAAACAGTTAAAAAATTGAAAAGAATTTAAATTGTAAACAACTCATTCATGATGTTTTATAAATTTTAAAATTTTAAATAATTCACGTTATACTTGGCCATCCTATCCCACCCACCCAAAAATAAATAAATAATATTAACACACTGAGTAGTTTAAATATCAAGGCTGCATATGTGGTGTAGTCTAATAAATGGTTTGTAACTAGCCATATTTGTGTGATGTACAATTAACCATATTCAAATCGTAAATGCATCATACCCATAACTAAATAGCAAGATGATGTAGTGTACCCTCATAATTTGTATTGAATCCTAATTCTTAAGCAATAACATAGATGTAGTGTACCCTCATAATTTGTATTGAATCCTAATTCTTAAGCCATAAGATAGAAAGTTTGAATTGAAAGAATTGGTGTTGACAAGTACATGGATATTAAAACTGTTAGGCACCATAGATTTAGAATTTTGACTTTCAAGAAATTGATTTTTAAATTTAAAATCCATATTTCTCATAAATAACTTTTTTGAACCAAATTTTGCTAATTTTAACTCTAAATAATTTAGCCAAAACCTCACATACGTACTACTGTCCATAAAATAAAATAAAAAATTAACGTGCCTATGTGATTTAATATTTTGATGATGATCACCAGATTATTTATATAACCTGCTTTAAAATATAAAAAAATGTTAAATATCTGACAATTGATTACTCTAAAAATTCTTAATTTGATTTCTCAGTTTTCATGATTCAGTGACAAAAAAATATTATTGTTTGATTTATGCGTGTAAATAGTTTTCATGATTCAGGGACAAAAATATTATTGTTTGCAGTGGCAAAATCTAAGCATTAAAGTTGTGTGACTTCCTTTCAAATTTCTAACTTAACGGCGGTCACCTAGGTGATGGGCTATTGATACATACAAATGATATATAGGGCACAAAACTACTTACAACCCAAGCTTGACACCAACTTCATACCTGGAGTAAGATTTTCGCATATTATTCTCCTTCTTGGCATCAATGACGTGTCCACTAGGTTTAGCAGGTCCCCGAACCACAGCTGGCAAGCGCTGGTGACGTAGGCGTACGCCGTGCACGAGCAGTTGCCGAGACAGGCAGCCTTGC
>JAQPPZ010014217.1:0-70920 GCA_028583015.1 Wollemia nobilis
TAGCTTCTCATAGCCATAGATTGGTCCATAGCTCAAGCCACGGTCCGCGCTTTCTTCTCCAAGGTGAGGAAAGCACAGAAGGCAAAGGACCTCCTGGATGTATTCGAACACGAGTAGCACACATCACTGGGGTATTTCCAAGACCTCTCTTCATTAGGTTTCCCAATTTTCATGAATGAGGATGGGAACCTTTTGACCAAGGAAGAGCTCAAGCCAGTTTGGCTACATTTTGAGAGTGATGTATTAGAGATAGACGGCTAGGAAGAGCCAATTATAGAAGGACAAGTCATAGATTTCATTTTGAGACATTGCAAGATCATGACCTGCCTCAATGATCTAAGCACAAGAGCCAAGCATGCCGACATAGGGAAAATAGATCAGTTCCATGTCTTGGTAAAAGCACTACAATATCGAGAGCCTTTCTTGAAAGGTGCCTGGGCTCATGTTTGTCAAACCATGGAATGCATCTGCGATCACCTTTCCCCATCACCATAGTCGGAGGCCACATCGGAGGAAGAAGAAGAAGGAGAAGGTGAAGAAGAAGAAGAAGTCGTGGAAGCACCCCTAGAAGGAGAAAAGGGAGAAGGGTCTGGAGGTAACTCTGGACCAACGGATTAAGGCTAAGGGTTATTACATCGAGGCGATCTTGTTGCCCCACGAGTCACCAAGAATGTTGATAATTTTGTCACATTGCCTTAGAGGGGTAGTAAAATCAAATTTTGTAAAGTGTTTCTTTCTGTTATTTTGAATATAATTGAAAGTGTTGTAGCAATTTTGGCTTCTATTGCCACCCCCTTTGTATATAGAATGGAGATGCAAAAGCTTCACCACTGAAAAATTTAAGGAAAAGTGTTTCGTAGGAAAGAAGATAGCTTCACCAAAAGGAATGAAGTAGAGAAGGAGAAGAGCTTCGCACCCAAAGCATTTCAAGCAGTTGCTTCAGGTGAAATTTTTGCAAAGCGGGATTGAAGAAGTCCAAACATCAAAACAACTTCGCTGAAGGAAGGTTGCTAAGGCATGAAAAGAGCTTCGCACCTGAAGCATTTCAAGCAGTTTCTTCGAGCAAAAAATCTGGCAAAGCAGAATTTGAAGTGCAAACATTGAAAACTCTTCACAAAAAAATCATCGAAGCACCCACTTCAGGCTCCCCTATTGGAAAACCATTCTCACTTCGCCGAAATTCATCGCAAAGCATCTGCTTCGGCTAGCTTTCGTGTGAAGTGCTTCCACCCGAAGTGGTAGTGGCCCATAAAAAGCAAGACATTTTTCCAAGGCAAGAATGCACTTCGGCCCAAAAAACCTCGAACCACAGTTTTGCGGGAGGATCGTGGCGAAGCATTTTGAAGACTGACCAGCGAAGCGTCCACTTCGGGCAGAGAACTTTAGCAAAGCAGTTTTGACATTCCTTTCCAGCGAAGCAGCAAAAGGTGAGAGCCATCTTGAGGAGGAATACTTACTTTGGCATTTCACATCCTCGAAACTATCTTGCGAAGGCCATTCATGCAAAGTACATAACCAAGAAGGAAGATCTACTTTTGCTCAAATCCATCATGAAGTAGAGTTGTGAATGAAAATTCAGCGATGCGCTTCAAAGGCACGCACTCCAAGCTAGGTATTTTTTTGAGGCAATCAAGTGCCTCATAAATAACTTTTTACATGCCCGAAGAATTTGTTGCTCATTTGTGGATATTGGAAAGGAAGTATCAATCCTTGAATAAGAGCCTGGCAAGCATGGCGACCACTTGACCTCCACACCCAGAGACCAAGAACATTCAGACGACTCTTAAATGCATGTTTCCCTGGCTGACCCAATTGTAGTTGCCAGTTATGGGAAAATATTTGAGAGCTTAGTCATGAGAGCTGTGGGATCTGACTTCTCAAGTTTTCAAGGATGTACTCCGTTTTGTGCATTGATGGCTCAAAGGGTCGGGTCCTCTATAAAAACCTAGACATTGTAATGAAAAAGGGGGGGAAATTTTTGCTAGAAAGCTGTTGTAACTTGAATCCCTGCAATTAATATAAAGAGCTTCGGGTTTAATTTCTCTTGTATGCTACCTTCTGTGATTATTTATGTTATTTCTTTTGTCACTTGCATGTTGTAATTCTGCATTCTATATTTAGGTTCGATTGGGGTTAGTAACTCTGAATTTTCCCATTTGTCACTTAGGGGAGGGCATGTTGTAATAGTTCTCTTTTATGCTACTTGTGGATAGTGTTTCTATTATATTCACTCATTTCCTAGCCATCGTAATTCTAAACTCTGGATTTCAACGAAAATGGGAGGGTAATCCTGGAACTCATCCAGAGGATACATAGGGGGACTGGTATTGCGTTCATTTCATTCTATTCTTGGTATTTTTTTTTGCAGTTTCGAGTTGTTAGCCAGCGATCATGCTTCTGGTTCTTTCCCACTTTAAATTATCAACATTTCTTCCCTTACCCTATTTATTTCTTTCCTGCACCCTCACTCTTTTTTATTTCTTTCCTACACCCTTACTCTTTTATCTCTTTCCTACACCCTTACTCTTTTATCTCTTTCCTGCACTCTCGTCTTAAAGCACCGAAGTAGTTTAGCAAAGGAGCCAACCTTTCTTCAAATATTGGCATGAGGGGCATCTCTTCCTCTCGGAATTTCAATGTTGGTCTAGGTCTAGGGCACGTACACTACCCAAAATCCTTTCCTAGGCAAATTTGATGACCAGCAGTTTCAATCCTATGGTTCACAGGCCTCTACTTCTACCTAAAAGTCTTTACATTAGCTTCTAGCTCAATAGTATGTTGAATAATTTTTTTGTCATATACCTTTAGATATTCATATGACCTGGCTAAGATATCTTGGTATTTAAAGCATGAAGAACGCAAGATTATACTGATATGGGGGGTAAACAGTATAAGACCACATTTTACTTTTATTTCCAATCAATATTATGCAATGTATAGATAGCAATATTAATAGTAGTAATTAAAGCAATGCACAAATCACCACACATAATAGAGACACCAATTTTACCCAATATGGGTTACTCCACGAAGAAAATATTTCACTAAAATTTTCTCAATCAATCTCTTGGGAATCATTTCCCTATTACAATGTTTATGGACCTCTATCCAAAGGAGACACCAATGCCCTAATCAAGTTCATGGATCTCTATCCATAGGAGACACCAGTCTCCTCTACTCTAGATGGTGATACTCTATACTCCTGTCGTCACTTAGAAGACTTGTCCTCACTTCCTTGGCTAATGGATATCTATCCACTGGAGACTATTGTCCTCTATACTCTATCACCTCCAAAGCTTACTCTCAGCTCTATCACAAATATGCACTAAACACAATACTTAGGGATATCACAGATCTACTCAATCTCTATCTCTAATCTAACACAAATTTATCCTGAAATATCCACCAAATTCTATCAATAAATCTTCACTAAACATAGTCCTTCGGTCTAGCACAAATATATCCTCAATCTATGTCCTCAAGCCTTAACACAAATCTTGACTTAATCTCAAATCAATTCTACTAGATTTGCCCCAAACCTTAATTCAAGGTTTGAACAAATAAATCAATCAAATCTTCTTACAAGTCTTCTCAAAGACTTATCTCAACTCTGCCTTGTAAGATTCCACAAAAACTCACACTAATATTCCTATCTATAACTTGTCAAATCTGCTCAACAATTCCTAACTAGAACTTGTCCAATATGCTCAATAATCTCTATCCTCAATTTTGTATTTTAAGCTTCCCCAAAAGCTCACACTAATCTGTCTACAAGTCTTCTCTAAGACTTACCTCAAATATTCTCAACAAGTCCTCACTAGAACTTGTTCAATCTCATAGAAACATATAGAGAATTGCAAGAGGCTCAATATGTTCACACTTACAAACACTCTATATCTTTCTCAAATCAATTTAGAATATGGAATAATTTGTTTCATAGAACTTGAACTATCACTTCAACACATCCACTCAACTAAGCTCAATTACTTCCATTCAACCAATCACTTCAACAACAATGTTTATCAAATAATCCTCACATAAAAATGATACTCATGATCTTTGCAAATCCTAGTTCAAGTTCTTCACTCAACCAATCACTTCAAAAAAAATGTTAATCAAACAATCCTTACATAACAATGATACTCATGATCTTGTAAACCCTAGTCCAATATAGTTCACCACTTCACATAACAATGATATTCATGTTATTGCACAAACCCTAGTTCAAGATAGTTCACAACTTCACATAACAATGATACTCATGTTCTTTCAAACCCTAATTCAATATTCAAACTCAACAACAATAAATATCTATAACTCAACAATGAAATATGTATTCACTCACTCAAAATCTCCAACAATGCTTATCAAAAATATTTTATAGCATTTACTTCCATTTCAGAAAACTCATCACTCAACAAACCCACAAAGGAAAACTTAACCAAGTCTTTTTCACTCCAATCTTGTTTTCAGAAAATCTCAACCAATCAATTATTTCAACCAAAGAAAAATGTGCCCATACCTTTTACTTGATGAAGAATAGACTTCAAAACCTGTATCAATTATAACCACTTTCCTTTCCAAGCACAAAGGTTAGATGACAAGAATTATCACTCTAACACTTCTTCAAAATATTTCTTCAATACAAAAATAATACTCAAATACACCTTATAATATCCAACTTTAAAATAATATTCAACAACCTTCAATATCAAAAATAAACTTCCTTACTACCTTATAACTCCTTAATCACTTAAAAAATTCAATTCAAAAATGAAAGTTTTGCATTCCCATTTTAACTCCCCTAAACAACTTATAATCCAAATTAATTATGAAAAATCTTTAATTAACATAAACCTTTGGAAACAAAAATTATTTTTCCCTTTTTATTTTTTGCAAGCCAAGTCAACCCAAACAATGCACATACCTCTATTATGCTACCCAAAAGGCCTTGGTGGGATTCGAACTACCTATGGTTCTCCCCCAAGTGCTTTTGTAGCGCTCATGCCCACCAACCGGGTTGCATGGCTCCACAAGAGCCAAAAGGTACAAACGTGCCTTTTAATTCCTTCTCCCTCGAATGGCGCAAACACAACATAGACTTCCCTTCAGAAAAATGGCATGCATGAGGTTTGAACCCACACCAGGCATCCCTAACATGTCTAACATAGGCCTTGGCTGCCAACTCAGCTACGAGGGGCTTCGAGTATATTTTGGAGGCCACTACACTTTGTCCTTTTCTCTTCTCAAATACACATGCGAAATACACGTCTTTCCTTTGCATGAGCCAATAAACAATCTCATGGATGATTTTTCAAATGCCAAACTTTGGCATTATTTATATGCAAACTATATCATACTCCAACGTTGATGAGTATTTGAATATTAAAATATTAAATACATATTTTAAATTGAACCTTAGCACCCATCATTATTTAAATTAAAAATTTAATGAAATATTAAATATTTTAATTTAAATTAAATCAGCTTGTGGGTATTTTACAACTTGATACTTGATCTTATTAAACTCGATTTTTGATCCAAAATAATAATAATAAAATATTATTATTTAATTTAAACCTTGCTTCTCCTTCCTTGGATTTTCATTCTTTGAGCCCTCATGGGTATATAATATTTAAAAATAAATATTATAACCTATTGCTTTTCAGGACCTTATTGCTTTTGGAAGAAACACTTAATGTCCTCAAATATGACAAACATAGCACAAGAATGCTTTTGAAATCAATGACAACAAACACTTCTCAAAATTTCCAACAATCTCCCCCTTTGTCATTGATGGCAACCCAATTAATTTTTACCATTTCCTTAACCTTTTTATTTTATGCTCCCCCTGGGAAACTGCTCCCCTTGATTGAATGCTTTTATTCTAACTCAAATATATCCTCCTTAATCAAATATCTCTCGCTTTGACATCAATGGCAAAGGGTCACCTTTGGGGCTCAGGGCTAAGAATGAAACTCTTAGCTTAGCCCCTCACTCACTTCCTCTTGGGGTGGTTAATTTTTGGGTGGGAGTATTTCTACTCCCAGTATACACTACTCTTTTCTTTTATCTACTTTCCTCCTTATCTGATCCTTCTAATTCCTCTGACTATTTTTGTTCTTGCTTGTCTCTGGAATCTCTACTCTACACCACTTTGTTGTATGTCCATCATTATTACACTTATAATACTTAATATTATTATTCCTTGGAGGTACAAATATCTTGGGATTTCTTCTGATGAAGCCATATCTATTCCTATCATGAACCCTGCAATTTATTGCCTTGTGACCAAACTGATTACAAGAGTAGCAATACCCTTGAAATAACTACTTGTTCCTGAAGTTCCCATATTCCTGTCTTTCATGTGTCCTACACTTGAAGCTTTATGCCCAAATCTATGACATGAGAAACATCATCCATTGAAATTTTCTTGCCTTGACCTCATTGGTATCTTAGTCTCTCTTACTCTGTGTTGGTTCCTATTCCATCTATTTCTTCTTTATGCATTTTTTCTTTCCCTATTGAAATTTCTATTGTCCAAATCATCCTTAGAAGTCTAACATTATCTTACACTATCTTCTTCTAAAGTTTCTTCTTCTTCAGAACTTGAGGTTGACTCCTTTTCTTGTTTCTTTTGTACCTATTCAAAACCAAGATCTGTCTTGCTTGATGTAGTTTTTTGTGTCTTGATACTCTTATCCAAATTCTTTGAGCTTCTTCCAAACATGTATAACTTGTCTTTAGACTCTTTTATTTATTCCCTTAGTAGAGCCACTTCATGTTCTAACCTTTCACCTTGTAAGACTTTTGCTTCTAACTTATATTTGAACTTCTTTGTCTTAGCCATTGACTTGTTTAGATCCTCTATAAGATTTTCTTTCTCTTCATCACATTATTGAAACTGAATCTTAAGTTGGAAGTTTTGATTTCTTACCTTATTTAATGTTTTAAGAGCATAAATAAGCTCTCCCTCAAGGTCAAATTATCCTTTTTATTATTATTCCTCTATTTGTTTACCTTTGAAAATATCTTTATTTTTTTCTAACCTGTCTTCTATAGGATCACCTCCTTCTTCTTCTAGTGCCATTAGAATATTCTCTTTTGGTCCTTCAAGTGTATCCTCATATTCATAATCACTGAAATTGAAACCACTCTTTGTAGTATTGTACAACTATCTTCAAGATGTCCAAATTTACCACATCTAGAACACTTGAGAAGTATTGGTGATCATTTCTTAAATTCTTCCTTGTCTTCTATCAGAAATAGAACTTCATATTTATCATTATCTAATAAAATTTTATCACTATCACTTGAGTACTTACTTGCCTTGTCTTCATAGTAACTCCTCTTCTATCTTTAAAATAAATTCTTTCCTTGTTTGCTTTGTCCATCCTTACCTTTCTTTTGGTACCTGTATTTTTTTGATTCCCTGTTCTTATGATCATGTTTTTCTTCATCATTGCTATTTCTAGCTTCTTGAAAATCAGTTGCATAGTGACCATACTTTCAAAAATTGAAACATCTAATAGATTTTGTATCTTTAAATCTTCTTGGATCCTTATTCCTTCTGCCATAATTTTCTTCTTCATCACTGGATGACTCATTGCTTGAATATGACTTCTTACCCTTTGTCTTATTAGTAGCTTTGAAGGTTGCTTCCTTCCATAGATTAGGTTATTTTGTTCTTATCTCAAAAGTTGTTAGAATACCAAGTAATTCATCTCTTGTCAAAGAATCACCATATTTTGCTTCCTCAATAGCATAAATATTTTCACTAAACCTTTTTGGGAGAGATCTTAAGATTTTATCACAAACATGATATTATTAAACCTCAAGTCCAAGTCCTTGCATGGCATTAACAACATCTTCTACATGAAGTAGATAAGCACTAATGTTTTCCTCATCCTTAATTCTTAATTCTTCAAATTATCCTTTGAGATTTTGTATCTTTACCTTTTTGAAACTTTTATCTCCTTCATATATGCCTTGCAACTTATCCCAAATATCTTTTTATGATTTGCAATGCATAACCTTTATGAACTTTGTTCTATGCAAACCTTTCAAAACTGCATTCATTGCTTTTGAATTGTAATGATGTAGAAGCTTACCATATTTATATGTAGGTGGAGTAGCTGGTGGTGTGTATCCATTTTCAATTGCTTCCTATATTTCATTGCCAAGTGCCATCAGGTGAATCTTCATTCTCATACTCCAAAATACATAATCGCTTCCATAAAATACTGGTGTTGAGTTATCTGAGGACCCATTATTAGAATCCATTGTCTTCTTGTAAGCTTTTCCTTCAAGATGTTAAACTCTTCAAAAAGAACCGAATCTGATACCAATTGAAGAACACAAGCTTATACTAAGAGGGGAGGTGAACAGTATAAGACCACTTTTTTACTTTTATTTCCAATCAATATTATGCAATGTATAGATAGTAATATAAATATTAGTAATAAAAGCATTGCATAAATCACCACACACAACAGAGATACCAATTTAACATGGTTCACCCAATGTGTGCTACTCCATGGAGAAAATATTTCACTAAAATTTTTTCAATCAATATCTTGGGAATTCTCTCCCTATTACAATATTTATGGACCTCTATCCAAAGGAGACACCAATCCCCTAATCAAGTTCATGGATCTCTATCCACAGGAGACACCAATCTCATCTGCTCTAGCTGGTGATCTTCTAGAAGAATTGATGCCTCCACTACACTGGCTAATGGATCTCTATCCACTAATGACTCCTATCCTCACTCAAAAGACCTATCCTCACTACCCTGGTTAATGAATCTCTATCAACTGGAGAATGTCATCATCTATACTCTATCACCTTCAAAGTTTGCTCTCAGCTCTATCTCAAATTTGTATTAAACATAGTCCTTCAGTCTAGCATAAATCTACTCAAATCTCTATCTCTGATCTGGCACAAATCTATCCTCAAATATGCATCAAATTCTATCCATAAATCTGCACTAAACACATTCCTTTGATATAGCACAAATCTGTCCTCAATCTCTATCCTCAAGCCTTAACACAAAGCTTGACTTAATTTAAAATCAATTCTGCTAGATCTGCCCCAAACCTTAATTCAAGGTTTGAAAAAATCAATAAATTAACTCTATTCACAAGTCTTCTTAAAGACTTGTCTCAAATCTGCCTTGTAAGCTTTCATAAAAGCTCACACTAATTTGTCTACAAGTCTTCTGTAGAACTTGTCCAATATTCTCAACAAGTCCTCACTAGAACTTTTCCAATCTGCTCAATAATATATGTCCTCAATTTTGTATTGTAAGCTTCCCCAAAAGCTCACACTAATATGTCTACAAGTCTTCTCTAAGACTTACCTCAATTCTTCTCAACAAGTCCTCACTAGAACTTGTTCAATGTCATAGAAACATATAGAGAATTTTTAGAGATTCAATATGCTTCACATTCACTACAATGCTCAATCACTTTCAATCTCTCTTTTTATCACAGAAACACGTGGAGAATTTTTAGAGACTCAATATGTTTCACACTTACAAACACTCAATCTCTTTCTCAAATCAATTTAGAATATGTAACAATTTGTTTCAGAAAACTTGAACTATCACTTGAACACATCCACTCAACTAAGATCAATCACTTCAACAACAATGCTTATCACGTAATCCTCACATAACAATGATACTCATGATCTTTGCAAATCCTAGTTCAAATTCTTCACTCAACCAATCACTTCAACAACAATGCTAATCAAACAATCCTTACATAAAAATGATACTCATGATCTTGAAAACCCTATTTAGACACTAAAATATGGTCAATATGATTAGGCATCCATGAACAATGACTAAATTGACACCATATGGCCCCTTGGGCAGCCCTCAGAAGGCTCACAGTGGTTCTAACCACTCCATAAGAGGTTTTGGAGGCTTCTAGCCCAATTTTGGGAGGTTTTGGCCAAAAATTCACCACCATCCCATTTTGGGATGGTGGCATATTCCCACCATCCCACCTTGGGATGATGGTGAGCCATCATCCCAGGGTGGGATAGTGAGCAAGTTTGACCAAGAAAAAGTTAAATCTAGGACAAATGGCACCCAGAAACTACCATTTACCCCACCAATTGAAGCATGCAGGTTAGAGGGCACTGCATCCTTATGACATGCTTCATAATTGAGGCTAAAAAGGGAGATTCCCTTCCCCTTCCAATGCATGCCTCCCATTTGACAAATGGTGCCTCCTGCCATGCATGCCCTTGCATGCCCTTTTGC
Organism: Wollemia nobilis; assembly: GCA_028583015.1. NCBI lineage: Eukaryota > Viridiplantae > Streptophyta > Pinopsida > Araucariales > Araucariaceae > Wollemia > Wollemia nobilis. The sequence continues at coordinate 10,274 of JAQPPZ010014217.1, forward strand.
ACATGAGCCCCTTTGGGATATAAAATGGATACAAGGTCCACACAAAAAATTAATAATTGGGAGAGGATTTCTAGGATATGCAACGGAGTGTTGTTAAGATTTCCCCTCACTTTATTGTTCTCTCTTTCCCTCGAAATATCTCCTTAGCGAAGGAGGTTAGCAGGTGACTTCAAGAGGGTCTTTTGGGCATAACTTTACCATCCAAGTTAATTTCTTCACAAAATTTTATGAAAATACCCATTAGAGTGTTTAGGACCATTCCCCATTGGTATTGGTAGCAAAAGGTGTACAAAATTGGTGGGTATCTTCCCATAGGGTGCCCTCCAATTAGTTGTAGTCACCACCGTCCCCCTGGGATGAGGAGAAATCTGTGCATAATTTCTTTACTATTTTTTAAATCTTATTCTAGACTATCATAGGATGATATGGTTCACATTTCATGCAATTTGGAGTTATATTGGCCGAGATATTGCATTTTGAATTTTTTGAGGTTCGTAGGGGCCATTCGGGCACCCCAGGTGCATGCAGATGGATCTGCACCTCATTATGAAAATATAACCACATTGGTAGTCTTAAAATGTTTATTTATGTATTTTTTCAAACTTTCATGAGTTTTGGAGATGTTTAGGGGCAGGAATTTCTTGTCTTGGTCTTCGTAGGTTGCATATGGGTGACACAAAATCGAGGGTCCTATGAATGCAATTTCAGATATTTTTTTGGTTATATCCCTTAAAAACCTCCTATTTAACATCTCCATAAAATTTCAAGTCATTATGAGTTTATTTGATATGTTTTTAATATATATGCCCTTTACTAGTATTTTAGTGCCTATGGGGATTGCACGTTTTCCATCACACACACTTGCTATTTGACCCTTTTGGATTTCTTGTGTGCAGGTGTAGCTTCCTAGAAGTCATTGAAAAGGAAAAAAAGACATAAAAGATCAAAGATACAAGCATCAACGACATTGGCCCGCCCACCTCGATTGTGGGTACGAGGAAGGACACTAGATGTGCACCCAGATTTCTTGGAGGATTTGATCCTTGGGCACCCAAGATTTGTAAAAATTATATCACCTTTGAGCCCTCAAGGGTACTTCTATGTAACCTTGGATCTGATCCACCAAATTAATAAGAAGGATACCTGTTTCATTTCATTTCTTGTTGGTTGGTTTTGCTTCCATTTTCACATGCATGCTTCCGTTTGATGCTCATAAGCTATAGAGGATAGATACACATATTGTTATTCATAATTAGGTGCACATTTTTTCCCTAATTTAGTTGTGATCATGGTGTGACCCTTGTCCCTTCTACTTTGGGTGATAATATTACCTCATTTTTACAATTTTTGCCCTTTTTGTGTTGCAGGTGCTCCCCTCCCCACCATGAACGGTGGCAAATTATGTATCTGGATCACCCTGGGAAGGTGGATTCACCATAAAACCCTGATATTATGGTAGGGATTCTAATTGTCCCACCCCGGAGCATTGAATAAATAGAGAAAATTCTGCCCAAAAATCCAGAATTTGGAGGTCTCAAAACTGCTAAGGTGAGTGCCTAAATATTATGTTTTTTCTACTGCATTTTTAGAGACTGATAAAATTGCTTTTTATTGCATAATTTATTTGCATATAAAGGTTAAAATTCATATTTTTACTTTTATTATAACATAAATCAACAAAATGAAGAAGAAAAATTGAAATAAACTTGTAGTAGCAATGCATCTTTATGGCTAGATTGCTTGTGGCTTACCCAATAGGTAGGTTAGCATTTAGGGCTTGCATCTTTAAGTGACATTTGTAGGTTCCATTTATCCTAGATTTTTTAAATTAAAAAACACCTATTACATACATTTAGTGAATGATCATTGAATGCTTCTTTGCTTACTTTCTTTGGATTAAAAGGAACCACACACACTTGTGTGTTCCACTATAACATTGGTAAGGTTGGATTTCATAACCAACCCCCAATTCATACTGGTGACATTGGATTTCACACCCTTCCACCAGATTGCCCTCTAGATTCCTTAGATAGAATAGGAAACTCTCTCAAGATGTAATAGATCACTACTATTCAAACTGCCTCCCACTGTTGGAGACACTATTTCAAAGTGGAAGAGTTAGGCGAACCCCCGACTGGGATTTAAGCGATGTACCCTAGACTCTTTTGAGAAATCATGTTTGGCACTAGTGTTCCTAGTCACCACTTTGGATGAGTTCCCTCATTCTAATTCCAAAACAAGAACAAGAAAGAAAGAGCAAAAAAAATAAATCTAAACACACCACACAACTCAAGGATTCACATCTAAAACTTAAAGGAGATAATCACATTGTTTGCTTGTGTGTTTATTTGATATTTTTATTGTGTGTTATTAATATTTAAAAGAGATAATAATATAAATCCAATCCTTAAAAGAGATAATCATATTATCTTATTTGATTGTTTCCTTAATGTTTGGGTAGTCAACATAAGATCCTAGATCTAGGACCAAACCCTAACCCTAATTTTTCAAAAAATAGGGTTTCAAAAATCTAGTGTGGGTTTCCTTCAGGGTTCACCTAGTCAACACATTATGACAACCATGCATAGCCGAGCTTGATCACGAGCTAGTGAATCAAAAACATTAGGAGAGGCCCTAAGCACCATCGTTATAGGTATGAATATATCCTCACTCCTGCATGGAGTCCTAATAGTAGTCACCTTCACTATTCTCCTAAGGATCTTAGCATTCCTTCATGACACCTTGAAAGTAATTGTGAGGTCCACTCCTCACACAGAATAACCGACCACCAAAGTACCTCTACCAAGATAACGTCAATGGATTACCCACATGATCAAGTGGATTATTCGGTTAGCCAACACTGATTTCAATAACAAACTAGATATAATCAGCCTTCCAAAGGGCCTAGCAAGGAGGTCTACACTCCCTCTACATCATGGTCTTAACCACCTATAACTCCCATCCAACAAGTGTTAGCAACCCAGATTAGGCATGTGTGAAGTTTGCATGCACCATCAGCCAAAGTGACCATGAGCGAGCTTCTACTACAGTCCTCCAAGCACTGGAAATATTTCATGAGGATCTTGGATTCCATTGAGGTGCAACCTCATGACTCTGATGCTTTCACCAAATTTATGGAATACATACGAATGTACAAGAAGACTGCTATATCCTTTCAAAATCATGAGGTCAAACCCATGCCTACCAGTTCACCATATACCGCTATGCACATAATTGCAAGAATCAATAGGCTCCCCTATAAGTGAGTATTGGTTGAAACAGGTTCCTCAATAAACATTATTACCATAGCTTCACTAAATCAGCTCAACCTCCCACCCTTGCACATTGTACCATCCAATTTCATATTACAAACATTCAATGATGCTTTATCCTCCACTATGGGCACAATAATCCTACTTGTTGAAGTTGGACAAAATAATGTGCCTACATTGTTCTACACCTTGGAGGGTGCAATATAGTACAACATATTTCTTGTAAGGCCATGGATAAGAGACATGGAATGTGTTCCATCTATAGTGCATCAATGCATTAAATACATTGATGAAGGTAAGGTCCATGTGGTCCATGTTGACCCAGACCCCTTCATGTATTATAAGCAGGTCGATAATCCACAAAGGCCTATAGTTTCACCCAATTATTTGGACACTAAATCCAATGACCTTATTCAGAGTCCAGATTCAACCCCATAGTTAGTCGTAAAGCTACCTTCACAATTGCTAGTACCATCCTCTATCTCTTCAAGCAAGGAAGATTCAGAAGAGATAGCTACAAAAGCTCCCATAACTATCATCAATACACCTACAAAATATATTTTCACTCCTACAAAAAAGGAGGAAGATCCGACTATTGATACAGATGAATCAAATCCTATCATACCATCTTCATCCACCATAGTTGAGGATACAATTCAATTCACCTACCTAGAACTCGATGAGTGCATAGTACCCAATGTTGCATTCACACCTATCATCGAGTCGATCATGGATCTAGGTAGTCCCCCTACCAAGTTGCCACCCATCGATAGCATTCCTAATGCACCCTTCAAACATGGGGGCCAAAAAAATAACCTTGGAAAAGTTTATGAGGTAGCCATGACTTGTCCAAATGTAAATACATCTTCTCATGAGTTTGTGGGAATGATCAATGTGATGACAGAGAAACAAAGTCCTTTGAATCCATCAATGCAACTTGCGACTCCATCCAACATCCCATCCACACCACAGGATATACCATTGATGGATTCGGTCACACCTACTCCATCTCAGTTACCATATCCACAAGATCAAGAGCAGATGTACCCCCTAGACCAAAGTGGGGGTAACCCAACTACCATAGTTGAAAACTCTGAGTTGGAACATGAGCATGAGCTAAATAAAGAACAAGAACATGTGGATATAATTGCTAGCTCCAATCATCATGAAGCATCCACATCTGCTCAGACATTAGGGAATTTTGATCTACCCTCGATCAATTATCTCCTAGCTCCCACACCTAGTTCACCTCCACAACATATAAGTTGCCATCCAACTCCCTCAATAGCCATCTAGTCATCACCTCCACTAGTACCACAACATATCTTGGATAGGCTAGCCGATGTGGAGTTACAAGTGAGTCACCAAAAAAATTATTTATAATAGATCATGGATCGGTTCACAAGCATTGAGTTATGGTTGAGTCATCCAAAACCTCAACCCCTTGATTGTCAAGACCAACTTACTCATGCACAGTCCAATATTAAGTCTCAAAAAAATCAAGGGATAAACCAACAACGTCACCCTAGGCGATAATTTATGCCCATTAATGAGTCTAGGGACTCTCTATTTGAGCAACTCTGCATGGCAAAGGCAATTACTTTACCTAAGAGTCAACTTGTCGATACCTATGCACCTAAGCCCTATAGATATCACAAAGACCTATACTGTAAATACCATAGGTAGAAGGGGCATGATGTGCATAGGTGCTTTAAATTCAAAAACCTGGTACATGATATGTTTGACAAGAGTGATATTCAAATCAACAACCAATAAATTGACATAGTGCAACATCTGTTAACTATAGATGGTAGTCAATAAGAGTAACCTAAATAGGTGACTAAGACACATACAACCTGATCACCTCATAAAATGAGTCAGCTACGTTCACCTTGTTTAAGGCATCAATGTCATACTTGGACTCCATTATTTGAGCCCATGTCGACCATTTTTCACAACCTACAAGATACATAAGCAATTTTCTTACCAGATATACCCTTGTTCAACCCAAATAGACCCAGATCTAAACTATATATGGAGGATCATTTTTACCTCTATCATCGAATGAGAGGGCATGATATTAGCACTTGTCATGTTTTTATATGCAAGGTCCAAGATATTATTGATGAGGGAGCTTTATCCACGAGTGGGTCACTCATTCTACCCCCTCAAGACATTAGCATTACCTAGGATTCCTTGCCAAAATATGGGGGGTCAATTCCTATTGCTCCTCCTAGCCAAGTCAATAACATCACATCAATCATAGTAAATGCTGGGGGTATATAAGGTATTGCACCTTCCTCTATAAGAACACAAAGTAAAAAAAGTTACAAAATGCTCCAAGGGTGCCTACATCCCACTTGGTCAACCTAAAAGGCTCCTAGATGGTCTAGAACCATCTAGGTCACCCTTAAATGATCCAAGGGTGCCTATATCCCGATTGGTCAACCTAAAAGTCTCCTAGGAGGTCTAGAACTATCTAGGTCACACCTGAATTATCCAAGGGTGCATACATCTTGCTTGGTCAACCTAAAAGGCTCCTAGGCAATCTAGAACCATCTAGGTCACCCCTAAATGCTCCAAGGGTACCTATATCCCGCTTGGTCAACCTAAAAGGCTCCTAGGCGGTCTAAAACAGTATAGGTCACCCCTTAAATGTTGCAAGGGTTCCTATATCCCGCTTGGTCAACCTAAAATGCTCCTAGGTTATCTAGAATCATTTAGGTCACCCCAAAATGCTCTAAGGGTGCCCATATACCGCTTGGTCAACCTAAATGCGTCTAGACGGTCTAGAACCATCTAGGTCAACCAAAAAGCCCCAAAGGCATCCATAAGCCCTTTGGTCCCCCCAAATGCCCCAATGGCCCCCAATAAGCCCGTTGTTCATAGGTACATACATATATATATTAATCAAAAATTCAAAAACATCATCAAAATATCAAAATACAAAAACATTGCATCGCATTGCACTTTCATACATATATATCAATAAAAATTTCAAAAAAAATATTATCAAAATTTCAAAAATTCAAAAATATTGCATCACATCACATTGCATTTTATCATCGCTTACATTTAGGCATATTCATCATTAGCACTTTACATTTTAGAGTTTCTCATACATGTCTAGCACCATGATGGTACACTGCTTACCGCTCAAAATAAATGTTGTGAAAGTACTCATAGTTGAATGCCGCAATTATCATTTTCACCCACATTTTTCACATTCCATATATGTGTCCAACCCTTCACCTAGTCATTTTTTTTAGAATGTCATTAGGGTTTTTGGTCACTAAACCATTTCTAGATTCTCTTAAGGTTTTGTAGAAAGCTAGCTTGATTTTTAGGAGGTAGAGTCTTGCATTGATTATGCCTTGTGTACATCAAATCCCAAAAATAGTTAAACATTAATAATCCAAGTTTTGTGCAAAGAAATATGAAATCCATGAAGTGGTCTAGGTTACCTTAAGTGAAAAGGTCATTCTACTCATCCCCCTGTGTGAATGGTTCAATAATGATGAGAGTTGGCAAAAGGAAAAGCATATTACCTACCCAATTCCCCAAAATAAACAATGGTTTTCATCACTATCAAAAATTCCAATTCCCACAAATCCCCATCCCAAAAATATCAAAATTTCAGCAAAAAGTAAAAAGCAAAAGCAAAGTCAATAGTGGTTTGCACCACTAATCCCAAATCCCAAATCCCAAATCCCTTGCTCAAAGAAAAAAAAATGATACAAAAAAAATAGTGATTATCATCACTACCCATGAGCAAGTATCCCAATAAAATTAAAGAAAAGAAGGGAGCTTGAGCTTGAATCCCTGGAATTCTCATCATTTGACAAACCATTTAGGTGATCCTCATTATAGGTTTGGTGGATAGCCTACATGGAAATGATGGTAGCCTCTCGCATGATGATATGTTTGTCACATTAGCCTCGTGCGTGCGTGCAGACTAATGTTTACATGTGGACAACCTAGCTTTTGTAACCTAGATTGACTAGTTGTCTAGTCCTACTAAGTACATAACCTAGGATTGTGACATTCATAGGGTGATCCTCATTCTAGGTTTGGTGGATAGCCTATCTGGAAATGGTGGAATCTTTATGCATTTCATAGGAATGAACTCAATTGCACACACAAGGATATGACATACCTTGGTCATCCTAGCAGATTCATACATTGTCAAAAAGTCTTGCATAGTCAGTATACAACCTTTGATCACATCAGCTAGAGTGTTTGAGTCTCCTAAAAACCTCACCTACATTCTTTAAACATGTCATATCATTTACTCCATTTTTTACATTGTAATAATGATTTCACATTTCCATTACAAAAAAAAAGCAAAAACAAAGAACGTTAATGTATTTTGTACAGTATATAGTGCTCACATAGTATGTCAAATCATTAGCCACAATCCATGTTTTTCAATAACCCCATATTTCATCTCACTATGCATCCATGCATATAGATAGCATTAAATCAAAGCAAATACACATGCATACATGATATATGTTTATCACCATTCCATCATATCACAAAAGCATCCATATGCATATATAATAAGCATCCAACACATCTATAGAAGCAAATGCATACATTGCATCCATATCATAAAGAAATAAGGGAGACACATGATGACCATAACAAAATCTCATATATATATATATATATATATGGGGCAAAAAAATACATCATAGTTTCCAAAAATGCCCATAGGCTACAATAAAGTGGGTCCTTAGACCTCACAATGCTAAACATCCAAAAATCCAAAAAGAGTCGAAAGAGCCTCAAAAAGCCCCAAAGGTATCCATAAATCCTTTGGTCAACTAAAAAATCCCCAAAGGTATCCATAAACCCTTTGGTCAACCCAAAAATCCCCTAAGGTAAACCCTTTGGTCAACCAAAATGCCCCAAAGGTATCCACAAACTCTTTGGTCACCTAAAAAGCCCCAAAGGTATCCATAAAGCCTTTGGTCAACCCAAATAGCCCATAAGGTATCCATAAACCCTTTGGTCAACCAAAATGCCCCAAAGGTATCTATAAACCCTTTGGTCACCCAAAAAACCCCAAAAGTATCCATAAACCCTTTTTTCAACTCAAAAAACCCCAAAGGTATCCATAAACCCTTTGGTCAACCCGAAATGCCCCAAAGGTATCCATAAACCCTTTGGTCAACCCAAAATTCCCCAAAGGTATCCATAAACCCTTTGGTCATCCAATAAGCCCCAAAGGTATCCCTAAACCCTTTGGTAACTCAAAATGCCCCAGTGGCATCCCATAAGCCCATTGGTCAAGTATACATACATATATATTAATCAAAAACCAAAAACAAAACAACAAAACAACACAAAATCCAAAGAAAATGGTTTAACATCCACTAAAACAAGTCAAATATGATGGAATTCATTCAGGGTCAATATGGAATGCAAAATTCTCATGGATGCATGGAAAAGTTACTACTTCACTCCCCAAGAAGGCCATTATGGATAGACCGCCCCATGGGAAGGAGCTTTTCAACTCTTTGCTTCCATGAAATTTCCATAGCATCATCCAAATCCTTTAAAAACTATGCCATTTTTTAATGAGAACAAATGAAGGCAACCTTAACAAACATCATCTAGGTTAAGCGACTCATCACTTTTCTCACTGGTCATTCCCTCATCGACTCATCGCTTGAGGGGGTAGTCATGCTTAAAAAATTTATAATAAAAAATCAACAATTAAAAACTCAATCATGCAAGTTGCATTCGTCCAACGAATCTTTGACAAATACAATCATGCCCTTGCTTGGGGCAAAAAACAAGCAAATATCTCAATTAAGCACATAACAGTGCAGATGAACCTGCCTGTTGGTAACCTCAAAAGTTACAAAAATACTTGGTTTTCTCTAACACCTAGGGTTATAAGTCCCATGAGCATACCTAGAAGTTGAAGAGAAACCAAGACCAACGTCTTTATTGAGTCAGAAGCGAGGATTCAAGAATGCATGCTCTTTCCACAATTGGGGCATCTAAAGTTGGTTAGGTTATCGAGTAACCTTAATCATTGAACATTTTAGTCATCTATTTTTGCTCAGTGTTGTGCTTCACACAACACATAAAAAAGAGACATCTGTAGACACTAAAATATGGTCAATCCGATTAGGCATCCACAAAAAATGATTAAATTGACACCATATGGCCCCTTAGGAATCCCTTAGAAGGCTCATAGTGGTTCTAGCCACTCCGAAAGAGGTTTTGGAGGCTTCTAGCCCAATTTTTGGAGGTTTTGGCCCAAAATTCACCACTGTCCCACCCTGGGACTGTGGCATATTCCCACCGTCCCATATTGGGGTAGTGGTGAGCAATCGTCTCGGGGTGGGACAATGAGCAAGTTTAACCAAGAAAAAGTTAAATTTGGGACAAATGGCATCCAAAAACTACCATTTACCCCACCAATTGAAGCATGCAGGTCAGAGGGAATTGCATCCTTATGAAATGCTTCATAATTGAGGCTAAAAAGAGAGATTCCCTTCCCATTCCAATGCATACCTCCTGTCATGCATGCCCTTTTGCACATGAGCCCCTTTGGGCTATAAAATGGATACAAGGTCCACACAAAAAATATATAATAGGGATAGGATTTCTAGGATATGCAAGGAAGTGCTTCAGAGATTTTCCCTCACTTTATTGTGCTCTATTTCCCTCAAAATATCTCCTTAGCAAAGAAGGTTACTACGTGACTTCAAGAAGGTATTTTTGGCATAAATTTACCATCCAGGTGAATTTATTCACCAAATTTGATGAAAATACCTCTTAGAGTATTTAGGACCATTACCCAGTAGGATTGGTAGCAAAAGGTATGCAAAATTGGTGGGTATCCCCCTAGGGTGCCCTCCAATTAGTTGCAGTCACCACCGTTCCCCATGGAATGAGGAGAAATATGTGTACAATTTATTTAATTTTTATTAGGCTTATTCTATATTATCATAGGATGCTACAGTTAAAATTTCATGTAATTTGGAATTATATTGGTTGAGATATCACATTTTGATGTTTTTGTAGGTTCGTAGGGCCCATCCGGTAACCCCAGGTGTATGCAGATGGATCTGTGCCTTATTTTGAAAATCTAACCACATGGGTAGTCTTAAAATGTTGATTTATTTATTCTATACAAGTGTCATGAGTTTTGGACATGTTTAGGGATAGGAATTGCTTGTCTTGGTCTTCGTAGGTTGTAGCGGGCAACACAAAATCGAGGGCCCTACGGAAGCAATTTAAGATATTTTTTTGGTGATATCCCTTAAAAAACTCCTATTTAACATCTCCATAAAATTTCAAGTCATTATGAGTTGATATTTTAAGTTTTTAATATATATGCCCTTTACTAGTCTTTTGGTGCCTATGGGGATTGCATATTTTCCATCACACACACTTGCTATTTGACCCTTTTGGCTTCCTTATGTGCTGGTATAGGTTACTAGAAGGCATTGTGAAGTAAAAAAATACATCAAATATCAAAGATACAAGCAGCAACAACATTGGACTGCCCACCTCGATTGTGGGTATGAGGAAGGACACTAGATGTGCACCCGAATTTCTTGGAGGATTTGATCCTTGGGAAACCAATATTTGTAAAAATTGTATCACATTTGAGCCCTCAAGAGGACTGCTATGTAACCTTGGATCTGATCCACCAAATTAATAAGAAGGATACTTGTTTCATTTCATTTCTTGTTGTTTGGTTTTGCTTCCATTTTCACATGCATGTTTCCGTTTGATGCTCATAAGCTATATAGGATAGATACACATATTGTTATTCATAATTAGGTGCACCATTTTTCCCTACTTAACCCTAGTTCAATGTAGTTCACCACTTCACATAACAATGATACTCATGTTCTTGCACAAAACCTAGTTCAAGATAGTTCACAACTTCACATAACAATGATACTCATGTTATTTCAAACCCTAATCCAATATTCAAACTCAACAAAAAGGAATCTCAATCACCCAAAAATGAAATGTGCATTCACTCACTCAAAATATCCAACAATGCTTATCAAACAAGGTTTATAGCATTTACTCCCATTTCAGAAAACTCATCACTCAACAAACCCACAAAGGAAAGCTTAACCAAGTCCTTTTCAATCCAATCTTGTTTTCAAAAAATCTCAACCAATCAATTATTTAAAACAAAGAAGAATGTGCCCATACATTTTACTTGATGAAGAATAGACTTCAAAACCTGTTTCAATTATAACCACTTTCCTTGCCAAGCACAAAGGTTAGATAAGACGAATTATCACTCTAACACTTCTTCAAAATATTTCTTCAATACAAAAATAATACTCAAGTACACCTTATAATCTCCAACTTTAAAATAATATTCAACAACCTTCAATCTCAAAAATAAAATTCCTTACTACCTTATAACTCCTTAATCACTTAAAAAATTCAATTCAGAAATGAAAGTTTTTCATTCCTCTTTTAACTCCCCTAAACAACTTATAATCCAAATTAATTATGCAAAAGCTTTAATTAACATAAACCTTTGGAAACAAAAATTAATTTTCTCTTTTTATTTTTTGCAAGTCAAGTCAACCCAAACAATGGCATACCTCTATTATGATACACAAAAGGCCTTGGTGGGATTCAAACCACCAATGGTTCTATCCCAAGTGCTTCCGCAGTGCTCGCCCCCACCAATTGGGTTGCGTGGCTCCACAAGAGATAAAAGGAACAAAAGTGCCTTTGACTTCCTTCTCCCTTGAACGATGTAAACACAACACATAATTCCTTTAGCAAAATGGCATGCATGAGGTTTGAACCCACACAAGGCATCCTAAACACGTCTAACACATCCCTTGGCTGCCAACTCATCTATGAGGGGCTTTGAGTAGATTTCGGAGTCCACTAAACTTTATCTTTTTCTCTACTCAAATACACATGTAAAATACATGTCTTTCCTTTGCACAAGCCAATAAACAATCCCATAGATAATTTTTCAAATACCAAGCTTTGGAATTATTTATATGCAAACTATATCAAACTCCAACGTCGACGAGTATTCAAATTTTAATTTTAATTCGAATATTCAAATATTAAATAAATATTTTAAACTAAACCTTAGTACCCATCGTTATTTAAATTAAAATTTTAATTTAAATTAAAACTGCTTGTGGGTCTTTTCCAAATTGATCCTTGATCTTCTTAAACTTGATTTTTGATCCAAAATAATAATAATAAAATATTATTATTTAATTTAAACTTTGCTTCTCCTTCCTTGGATTTTCATTCTTTGAGCCCTCCCAGGTATATAATATTTAAAAATAAATATTATAACCTATTGTTTTTCAATACCTTATTGCTTTTGGAAGAAACACTTAATGTCCTCAAAGACGACGAACATAGCACAAGAATGCTTTTGACATCAATGACAACAAACACTCCTCAAAATATCCAACAAAGCATAGGGCCTTGATTTCCTCTACTTCTTATGGAGAACATCATATATCAATATTCAGCCTTTTATCCTTTTCTACTTCAAAATTTTTATAGATTTCTTCATTGATTTCTATGGCTCTTGATTTCTTCCCATCGTCATTATCAAAGAGGCTTTCTAGGGTGATCAGGCCCTTAGGGATATGATTTTTATTCAATTGAATAACACCTTGGTGATCTATTTCATGAGGTAGCTATTCCTTAACACTAGATAGGAAATCCTCTCTTACTAGAAATTCAATAATATGATCATCACTCTTGAAGACCTGATAGAAACTATGTCTATCCAATAATGTAGGCTTGAAAACCAATTTAACTCTCTTATTCTTTTATTATCCAAGATATGAAGAAGGGTTGAATTTAGAACCCTTAAAAGACCAAATAATCAAACAAAATATTATATTTTCTAGGAATAGAGTGGATATTAAGAGCATCAAAGGATTCTATCAGATCCTATACCCTATTCCTATATGATTTCAAGTAATGGTTCTTGTTGTTGTACTTTTTTATTTTATTAATCATCAACTACGATCCACCATATATGTCTAGAATTTTGATCTCCATACTCTCTGCTTGCATCAATCCTAAGCATAGAACCTCATACTCTACAACATTGTTAGTGCAAGGCCATGTTAGGTTGTAAGCAAAACTTTTTACACCTTTTGAAGGGGATTTCAAAATTACACCTATACTAGCTCTATTTTTCATCTTGCTCCATCAAAATGCGTCATCTAGGTTTTTTTCTCCCTTAGGAATTGATTGGATATGGTAGGGATATTTTTATTTGCTTCAAAGGAAATGCTATAAGTGCCCATACCTATCCCAAACAGGTTGTAATCCTCTTTGAATGGTAACTCATCCTCCACTTCTAGCTCTTCAAAGCTTTGTACTAGTTCAAGTTTATCCAGAGTTGATAGGTACACATGTCCTCTTCTATTTTTTCAATGTGATATGACACAGGATCCGTAGGTGTTATCCTTATCCTATTTTCTTTAAATGGAATCATCATACTTGAATAATCCAAATACATATAGCCTTCTAGCTTAATAGTAAATTCTTTGGAAAGACACAAGCCAAAGTAAGGCTCTATGTCTACCACCACAATTTCTTGTACAATAGTTACCTTTGGAGCCCTGTGTAGTCTCATTAGTATATCCTTCCCCACTCCAATGGTATTAATTGGTGTATGACCCAACTATAAAAATTTGAGACAATAACGGGTATACTCCATACCTATTTCAACACAAACTACTTTGGGCATGACTATGGTTGAAACCCTTGAATCAATCATACAATTGTGGATTATCCAACCTTCCATTCTCAAGGAAATATAAAAGCGAGGAGGTTTGTTCTTAAGAGTAGCATGAGTCATCTTCTCCTTACCATAAGGTATGCTAAAAATTGTGGTAGTTTGCTTTTCTTGATAATTCTTGCTTAGAGAAGCCTTGAGCAAATCTATCTGGCCTGAGAAAAAGAGGGTATCTTAGAGGTTTGCTTTAGAGGAAATTCTCTTCATCTCCTCCACAATGTTATATTTTGACTTCTCCAAAGGGGTTTTATCATACCTCTTCTTTGGATCACCATATTTTCTCTTGTATTGTTATGTAGCTTCAATCCTCTACCTCTTAGTGATGGAAGGAAATTTTAGCTTTTATTGAGCTTCATACTTAGAACTTATTCATTATTTATTATTTTTCTTCTCATACTATTTTGGAACATTGATACCCTTTTCTTGGGTCATAGGAGCTACATATTTATTTTCAGTTGCTTGAGGAATAGAGAATATATCATTACTTTGTATAGGTGATTCTTTCTTTTTCTGATAGGGAACTTGAAATTGATCGATATTTTGTGGATCAACCTACAATGTCTTATTTTCAGACCTAGTCATGATAGAAATAGATTCTTCTTCAAAGAGATCTTGCCTGACCATGATTTATTCTAGTTGCCACAATATATTGACTCTTCCCTTTTGATTCCTCTTAGATTTCTCCATGGCCTATTGTACATGGTGTTGGTACATGACATAGGAATATGAATCATGAGAATCATTATATACAAGGCACAAAACATTCACAATGCTGGTCTCAGAGGCATATTCTTAATCTTCTTAATTTGTATTAACCCTAGCCTCTACACTATTATTAATACCAGGCTTATAATCTCTATTAATGTATGTAAAATTTCTCTGTTGAGACCTATTTATCTCTCATTTTTCCATTGCATTCACCTTGTTATTAATTGTCTTTAAGGTACTTTAGATATCGAGCAATAGAGTGGATTATTGGGGTGCTTGAGATGGGAATGGTGGAAAGGAAATTGAGGTAGATGTTGCTTTGGGAGAAGGAATTAGAGCCACTTGGGGGAGTGGTTAAAAAAATGAGGTGGATCTATATGGGAATATGTAGCTACCTTATATTTAAACTGATAGATATCAAAACAATATGGCATGACTACCTTTGGAGGTAGCCTTCCTACATTAATTAGAATATTTTCTACATGTACGATTGCATTATACACTTAAGGAAAGGTATATACTCCTGACTATTGATTTTGTAGTCCTAGGTATAACCCAAGAGCTTTAATGTAGTACATGTATGCAAGGGGTTAGTTGGTCTAGCTTCAGGGTAATCCTTTTACATATTCTACTAAACCTCTTATTAAAATAAGAGACTAAGTCTTGTTGATATTTTTGCATAGATGTGAACTAGTTTATGAGGGAGAAAGGATCAGTAGATAAATTAAATTATGATACAAAGGATCAACTAATGCATCCTATGAAGTGATGTTGTTGTATTCCAAGGCTCTAAATCAATGCAAGATTTTTCCTCTAAAGGATAGGGCTAGAATCCTGACGATTACATCTTCATTCCTAATATTGTGTATGGCTTCTAAGTTTGGTATATCCTGGTAATGTTTATAAGTAGTTTTACCTAAAACATCATACATCAGTAGAGATTTGGATATATCTTGGATAATTTCATGCATTTGAGCAAGGCTTAAAGGACCAATAGTATCCTAATTAGGGTATTTTTGCAGAGCTTGGTTTGGGTTTACATTCTTTTGTGCAACCATATTTACTGGGGTTTTTTGTGGACTTTGAAGTGGGATGAAATAGCTTTTTTATGGTATTTGGATTCCTTCAAAGAGTTATTTTGGATATAAGCTTCTTGTATACCTAGATCTTCTTAGTGGTAGCTCAAAAAATGGAATAGGTTCTTAATTATTTCTAGAAGATGACATAGTAAACATGAAAAAATGAACTATTGAAAGGGCTTCATAGGTTCTTGATCTCAAGGATTCACCAAGTGAATTTAATTCCATCACTTGATGATGCTAAGACAATCCACTAAATCTTGATTCCTTCAAGAAGAATAGAAATAAAATCTACTAGGTGAACCAATGTTCTTGCAAATAGTGTCCCATTGGGCAGGCCAAAATTGTTGGGATCTCAGGCAACGCTCCCTCCTGGGTGATTCTCGTATTTCACATGGTTCTACCTTATATAATTATGTATGCCAACCTAGACATATATTACAAAAAGGAAGTAGATGGAAACTAGGTGATGGATCCCAAATCAAGTTTTGTGAAGATCCTTGGATAACTACTCAACCTCTGAGTCTTGACCAGTTTGTGAAAAACATCAAAATCATCTTCGACCAGTTTTTCAAAAGCAAGGTATGCAATTTTATATATTTTCAATTTTTTGTCTTGAGATGGATCACTTTACCCATGGATATGGGAAATCCAGAATAATGTGCTACCAAATAGTGTATCTCTGGGATGCTCCACCTTGTGGTCATCCCAAGTCACCCATCTTAGGATGCTCCTTTTTTGTAGTTGTGCGAGTTTGGGATGTTCTCGATCAAGTCAGCCTATTCCTCCATTGTTGAGACCAAGAGTGACTGGTTCCCTATTAAAAGCATTTGGCTAAAGTGTCTCATACCTAAAGTTACCCACTTTTATTGGCTTGTGGTTAAAAATAGAATCCTCACCACAAATAATAATTTGGCTTGGGGTATGCTCCTCCTTAAAGGTGCTTCCTTTATCAAACTACCTGGGAATTAGTTCACCACATATTTTTGAAATGTCCCTTCTATGTTAGAGTCCTTTCATATCTGCTTTTGTTGGCTCCCATTGCCTGGGTCACCCCCAAGTCCTTAGAATATTTTCCTCTCTAGTGGCCCAACACTTTCTACTCCACCCACCTTAAGTATTGGTGGTCCTTCATCTTGCTCCATTTCCTGTGGTAGGTCTTTATTGAGAGGAAAAATAGAACATTTTATGATTCTATTAGAGACATTGATTTCATATTCCTTAGGATTGTATTCCATGCATCTGAGAATGCTAACTTGATCTCTTTCGATGGCTGTCCCACGTCCCAATATGATGTTCAACTAGCCAAGTTCATCAACTTATACTTTGAGCAAAATAGTCAACCTCACCTTGTTGTGGATAGATCCTTAGAATCTTAGATTCCTCCACCTCCTCAATGACTAAAACTCAATTTTGATGGATCTACAAAAGGTAATCTTGGTAAATCCAGCTATGGAGGATTTATTCATGATGAAAATGCCAAAGTCATACTGGCATACACTAAGAATTTGGGGGTTCATTCCAATAACTTTACAAAAGCTAAAGCTGTATTCTGAGGTGTTCAAGCCATGTTGGAACTCAATATCCATAGTCTAATCATTGAGGGTGACTCTATGAATACAATAAACTACAATAAAGATAAGGTGAAACCTCCTTCAAATGTTTCCCCATTAATTTAGGAGACCACCCTCTATCTTCAATTGTTTAGCAACTTGTCAATTCACCATGTGTATTAGAAAGGCAATAGATCTACTGACATAATAGTAAACTTTAGGTTGACACTAGATTCCTTCATGATATGGCGTACTAATTTCCTGAAGTGCTTGTTAGACATTTGTCATGGGAATGATCTATCCACATATGTGTAGTTAAAGTTCTTTGATGACTAGGATTTTCCATCGAAGCCAGAGGAGGAGCCCCACTACACATACTTTAATGTTTGAATTTCACCACTCATATTAGGTCAATACTATTTATTATCCCCTATTGAGTAGACTTTTTTCTTCATGTCGAGGACACATGAGCTAGAGTATTGAGTTTCATATCCCAAGGAGACCAACCAATTTTTCTAGGACTAGAATGCTCTTAACCTTATGTGTTGTGGTGATTGGTACAAGTCCAAGGTCTAAGAAAACATAAATTTCCATATCAAAGTCAGCAGGCATCAGGTGCACATTGGTTGTGGTTATCAACCCAATTCCCATATCAACCATGGTGATAATTGTTGGAAAGGAGGTAATTTTGAAGCGGTTGGGATTTTGCATTGAATGATAATTTGGGACAAGGGTGGTGTTTCTAGTATCGATTACATGTTCCTCACATCGAATGATCATAGTTTCATTTCCAATCATGATGCGATCAGTGTTTTATGCCAAATTAACAATTCTCCTATCTTTAATAGTAGAATAAACATGCTTATATTCTGTGTGGATGGTAACATGGGTTGGTTTTTTCCAGGTGGAAATATTTGGAGAAATATTGGGTGTGAGGCATGCTCTCATTGGTCCACTCTTGATGGTACCCACCAATACCTTAATCATCCTACTCCTAAATACACTTCCATTTCTAGAGACCAGTAACAACTTTTTCATCCCAAATTCAATACCTTACTTTCTAGTTAACGATTGATTTGCAAATACAATCACCCTTGGGCATGGCATGACTTGTGTGGCAATATGTTTCAGGGTAGATAATATCCATAAATGGCTCAGATCAAGCACTTAAACAAAGGGTGGTAGCATGAACCATTATTGGAACATGGAGGAATGTTTTTTAAGCATGATTATACTTTGCTGTGTGAAATAGGAGAACCAATACAATCAAGCAATGTACTATATGTTGAATTATACCTAGTCTATGAGCAAGCCTATATCTAGTGATAATAGAAAATGGCACTGATTGAACCTAAACACCTGCAACTTGACCTGATGGTTGAAGAAATATTAGCATATCATGGGTTGTTGAACTTCCTAAAAAAATTTCAAGGACATGATCCAGAGCTTTCGAAGGAGTTCATTCAGATATGGGATAATGACATTGTGTCCCTAAAGGGACTTACGTTTGTAATCACAATCAACCTACTAGATGATATTACAGAGCTTTCCAATTATGGTGAGATCATCCATCATGGCAAGCATTTTATGGTGGGGTAACTCACTCATTTTTGTGATAAATGGAAGTTCTTATCCAAGAAGGACAATAGTTTTGTCTAGGAGGACCTCCCTCCACCATGAAACTAGGTCCTAGTGCCAATTAAGTAGTACCTAATTATTAAAAAACTATCTTCCCCATTACAAATCTTCCATATGGAATTTATAAACTATATAAAGAACATGAAGTTAATCAAAATCCCCGAATACCTCTTTTGGTCAATGGAAATTTCCATTGATACTATTCACAAAGGGAAATAAACCTATCCAAAGCATCAGGGTCTTAACCTAATCATATAAAACTACATCAATCAAAATTTGGACCATAGAATTGTTGAAGCTAATGGTCCAATGGCTAATCCCATATTTGAGCCCATCCCAGTCTCACCTATGGCATTATGGGAAGCTATCCCTAAAGGATCGGTCATTGATGTTGATGCTAGAACCCCTAGTAGGGTAGGAAAGTAGAGAATGGTAGGAGGTTCATCATCTAATACTAGCAAGAATTTTTCCCGAGTCAAGTTCTCAATGAGAAAGGTAAGAATGTAATTTTTACAAACATCTCTACAATTGAGTATGCATCCCCTTGATCGCAAGTTGTAGAATACCCTGGTAGGTCCATTCCCTGGTTCACTTTCCATTAAGGTGGTGGTGAATGTAGACCAGATGTCAGATATAGATGATATCATTTCGTTGGCCACATCAATGCTCCTGAGGACTAAAAAGATTATCAACCAAATGAAATCTCAAAAATCTAGCCAATTTGGGGAGGATGATGCCAAATATAACGATGATGAAGACTATATCCCAAAATGATGTGCTATGTTTGGCTCCTTTTTGGACTATACCCCTCTGTTTTCTAACTGAAACATTTTGGTACTTTTTTTTCCTATGGATTTTTTCCTCTTCAGTTTTGTTGTTTTTCAATTCCATGGTCACCAGATGTGGCCCACTTTTTTTTCTTGTGTCTCATTTTGGATTGATCCTGCTCAGGATCCCCTCTACAGTTTGTAAAATGTTTTGGGTCCCTTTTAAAACCTATTATCAAAAAAAAAAAATGTTGGGGTCTAAACTAACATCAATGTAATATTGAAATTATGACTATAATCTGTAATTATCTAGAAGGTGTGCATTCGCTAATCATAGCCCAAACCCTGATATTGGATGATTTAAAAGCTACTTTAACCCAACCTCCAAAATATGTTGGTATACCTTATCAACTAATTTGAGTTTTGACTCATTCAAGCTTGATTAAATGTGTAAATATATGGATAGAAATAGTATTAGGTTTAGCAAATTAATTATTTAATAGTGGACAGATAAAACTAACATCATAGATATCTATAGGTGACCCTTGATAACTAAATTGTAGTAGACAAGACTTGTGATTAAAAATATTTAAAACTCAATCTTTATTAGTAAAGCATATATACATACTTCAAGAATTATTTCAAACATCTAGGGCATCAATAATCTAAATAGAAGAATTAGATTGATACTCAGAATAATATAAATAGAATTATTTACAAGCATACATTCTAAGAATAAAGCATTTCAATTTGCTCTAGGGCTAGCAATCCAATATCAGCATAATGAACTAACCATAACAACAGTAGAAAAAATGACTTTAAAATATATAATCCATATAGAAAGAGTACTAGAGTTTGAGGTAAACATCCAAGCAATGCTCCATCTATCGATTTGTAGAGAGTATACATAGTAGGACAAGAAAACACTTTAGAGACAATCCTTAAAAATGAGGGTTTAACCTATATTTATAGTTTTGCATATTTTAAAAGTTTTGAAAGAATTAGAGAATTACAAAGATCTCGAAATGCTAGATAAATAATATGATGAGGTGGCATCCTCCTATTTATTTTGGAGAAATAAAAGAGTTATGCAATCCTTCACTTCTTTGCAACTTGGCTTTTGCAAGTCACTCAGCTTTCATGGCTTCCAGATTTGATCAAACCAATCTACAATCAAGGTCATCCATTGTTCTTGCTATGGATACCTAATTGTAGATCTACAACTGAATTGACTTGTATTTCTTGATTATCTACTGCTTCATCTTTCTGCTTGCTTCAGCCCATAAAATTCAAGCAACAGTCTGCTACTCTATGTCAAGTTAAACCATACTTTTATATGTGAATCAAACCATATTGTATGTGGGCCATCAATATCTTGTTGAACGATTGATATTAGAGCATTAGAATCTTGAGATGCTCATTTGTGGTCTACAAAACCCTATGCTATAGAAATGATCACATATTGTTTCTTATTACTCATCAATGGTGTAGAACCATGTTCTAGCCCACTCTTCTAATCTCTCATTTGAAGAGGTTGACTAATTTGATTATGGTTTGGAACAAAATAGCCTTGTCATGTTTATTTGAAAGTGTGTTCTAAGCCACAAAATGTAGAACCATGCTCTAGACCACTCCTCTTATCTTCATGACAACCTCTTTGCTATTTTGGTTCATGGTATAGAACCAAGTTACGAAACAATTTACTAGACCATGATTGATATCACCAACTTGGATGTTTGACCAATGTTGAATATGGTGTAGAACAATGCGTTAAGCCACACAGTGTAGATTTTGCACTAGATGGTGTGGTATGGAACCATGTTCTAGTTTGCAAATTGAATTGTTGATTCATCGAGTTTAACCATGTTGATTGTGAAGTAGAACAATGTTTTGTATCACACAATATAAAACCGTGTTGTGAGTCATGATTTAGATAGTGGTTTTAATGAGTTTGACTATGCTAACTGTAGTTTAGAACCATGTTCTAGGCCATGCTGTGTAAAATACTTAGCACAAACTATGATTTGAGACCATCAAAGTTTAAGTTTGACTAAGTTGACCATGATGTAAAACATGTTGCACTACACCACAGCGTGGAGCATTCTTTAGGACTTAGAAAATTTTACAATATTTCCTAAGTATGTGGTCTTTTTGGGCCTACAGTACCATGAAGGTATATTAGCATATACCAAAAAATTTAATATATCTCAACAAGTATAAGTAGATGGACTAGATGATAGCAAAATATGATGAATTATTTGAGTCATAAACTAGGGTGTCACTTTATTATGAGATAAATCATTTCATTGATTTATTTATTTATTCTCTTTTATCTAATGCACCTTACCATAGAGAAATCCTTTAAAATAATAAAATCAAGAGGTAAATATAATAATTGATTAAAAAAAGAACCCTTCAAACCAAGTTTTTTACATGTAGTAGATCAATTATCTTGGACCCAAAGAAATATGGAATGCATATACTTTGTATCAACTTCAAAGTTTTGAATAAAGTCACTATAAAGAAAGGCTATTCACTCCCTCAAATAGATGACTTACTAAACCAGATTTGTGGTGCAAAGATAATCATCAAAACTAATCTCAAATTTGGTTGTAATTAAATACTCATAGATCCAACTCATATATCAAATACTAAATTTAAGTCCAATGAGGATATATTTGAGTGATTTGTTATACCTTTTGTCTTGACTAATACATCTACCACATTCATGAGGATGATGAACAACATCCTATGTCCCTATGCCAATTCATTTGTGGTAGTCTACTTAGATGATATTATAATCTATAGTAAGGCATGGAAGGAGTATATATAGCATGTCTAACAAGTATGTAAGGACATTTGAAGATATAAGATATACACTAATTTATAAAAGTGCTCATTTCGTATGATAAATATTCAACACCTCAGGAACAATGTTGACAAAAAAAGAGATGATGTTGATCCAATGTTGATTTAGGTTATTAGATATTGATGTGCACTAAATAATTTGATAAAGCTTCATGATTTTGTTAGTCTTTCTAATTTTTATTGAGTATTTATGTTTGGGTTCTTACATAGTACTTTGTCACTGTACCATTGGACCAAAGAAAATACCAAATCTAAATTCCAATAGGTATATAGAAAAAAAAAATGATTTGAGAATTTGAAGGGTCAACTATGTTCATATCCTATACTTTCCCTACTTGATTTTTAGTATCCATTTGAGTTAATGACTAGTGTACCAAAGAATGCATTTGTAAATATCCTTACAAAATATGGGTATACATTTGGATATCACACTAAAACACTCAATAAAGTAGTTTTAAAATACCTCATATATGACAAAGAGCTCTATATTATTGTACAAGCATATAAATAATTGAAGCACTGCATATTGGAAAATGAAACCATCATTTATATAGATTATAGATCCTCGGAGTTTATTCAAAAAAAGAATCATATAAGGAATCAAAGACATCAAAACTATATCACATATTTGTAACAATTTTATTCTATCATTAAGCACAAGAAAAGGGAGTGCCAATTTAGAAATATATTATATGAGTTAACACCCAATTAGCACATCCACCATTATTTCTTACTATGGGCATGAGACTTCCAATTTATCAATCTTGGATGAAGTGGATTATGACTTTGTAGATACATACCAAGATCTTTATGTGGGTAGTGTTTATGATTTTTATTTTTAAGATAACCTCGCTTATAACACAAGCCATATTTATTTACCAACTAGTGAGGGCAAAATATATATTAGAAAACATACTTGAATAACGTTGTAGGCCACATTGGGATGGTGAAAATTCTAACAATTCATTAAATTGTCTTATATTGTCCTAAAATGAGGAATGTCCTTGATAGGTACATCAAGTCTTATACATCATGCACTAATAAAAATTAAAACAATAAGAATTAGGGATTGTATACACCATATTTTTGTCATCCAATACTTGGGAATCCATATCCATGGATTTCCTCTTAGTTTTCCCACATCTAAGCATGATAATATGTTTTTAAGTAATTGATCAATTTTCAAATATGGCTATCATGATTCCTTGTAAGAAATCAATTTCATTTAAGGACTTTGATAAGATCTATTTTAGATATGTGTCTCTCAAACTTAGATTTCTAAATTCCACTATTCCTAATAACAATAAGAAATTTATAAGAATTTTTTTATCCTTCCTATGGAGTATGATAGATACCAAGATGGCCATATCCATAAAATTCCATCCTTAAACTATTGGCTAGATAGAATTTATGAATTGATTGATTGTATGTCTTATTTAAATGTACAATTTTAAGCATCCATGTACATGGTATGATAATCATCTTTGCATTAAGCATTGGTATAATATATTGTTCTATATTATACATCCCACTCATATATTTCAAGTTCTAATCCTTGGCACCCACTAATGTAGATATCCTTGTGTAAAAAGTGGAGTACTCACCTCATGGACAAAAATAAGTTGAAAATCTAGTATAAATTGTGGAAATAATTCAACAAATCCATCAATAATTCCATGAGCTATTGAAAAATATAAATCAAAACTACAAGCAATGCCATGACTATAATTAGGTCCTATATCAATTCATGGTTTTAGATAAGGTATGGTATATCTATATAATGATATATTTGTAGGTCTGTATAGGAAGATCAAACCTCTTTGCTATGGAGCATACAACATCACTAAGAAGGTGTGAGAGAATACATTTTAATTGAATCATCTATATTATCTTGGTTTACATCCAATATTCAATATTGAACTTCTTAGACCATATCATCCACCTTTGTTGGACACTTTCGTAGTAATAGGATAGTTCTATATTGAAGAAATCAATATACATAGTTTTTAACTCATGAAGTAGGATTTAATTTTTGGTATATGGAATAAGACCACTAGACACAAGTCGATACAAATGTATAGAGTGATCAAGTTAGGATAACATGGTCACTAAGGCAAATGGATTGCAAAAAAATAGATAAAAATATTCTTTTGCACCTAATATTAAAAGTCGATGCAATGAGGACCAATTCATTTTAATAGGGATGAATGATCTAGGCATGTGACCATTTTAGGGTATGGATTTATCGTAAAAATACTCAAAAATATAAAAAAATTATTCTAGTTGCACCATTAGGGGCTTAACATTGAGCTTGGGACTCTATTTGGATCCTTTTAAGAAACATTAAAAATATTAAATGGAGCACAACATTATTTAAGGGAAACATGTCATATATAGGTTGCTAGTTGAGATGCGCTATAAAATATTAATCCAAATATTCACTAAAAATAGTAACTTTTTATTTTTATATATTCACAAAAAAATACATCTCTAGCTATGCTGACATATTAGTAAAAGATAAAACACAAAAGGGCAAGTCATATTTATGTGATTTCCATTTAATATGCAATTTATAAGCCTTAGAAGGTGAACCGCCATATTTTCATACAAATGACCTTTCATATTAAGTATGAAGGATTTCAAATACACCAAATATTATATAAAGAGAGATGAATTATTAGCTATGAGGATTTAGAATAATGGATGTAATGTTAGAGCCTCACATCTTTTATCACAGATTGCTTGCATTGTACTCTAGTTTTGAGCAAAAAATCATTCTTTTATTTTGGTTATATTTTGCATTATAATTTGTTATGGTATGATATTTCAAAATTGAGTTCTTTCTTCATCTTCCTTAACTCAAAATTTAGAGTTTTAGATCAATCCTGATATGGAATATGAATTTTATGGCATACCTTTTTAAGATACATTCTAACATAACTTGGCACTACTTTACATATGGGAAGGAGTTGTACATCATTATTTACAAAATTATGGCACTACATCGTAAGGACACTATAATCCATTATAATCAAATACCTATATAATTATACTAATCATAATGTAATATAGAGAAACACACTATATTAAATAAATGACTTACATGTAGTAGTTCTAGCTTGTGATAAAACATTTCAAAGGAAAGGAGAACTAGACTGTAAAATATTTGAGTTATCCATCAATGTAGATGTTTTTGATAATTCTTGATGCAATAGTATGTCACTAATGATTGTTAGGTTGTACCCTAGTGATGTTGAATTCACTAGCATTCATCAATAGTTGATATATCAAAATTCAATGCTAGACCACCATATTTAGGATAAGTTGCTATATTATCTTGGAAATATCTATATATCTTTTGGTATACCATGCCAATTACTCATCCCAAAATCTTATCATTATAATTTGGCTAGATATATTAACATGGAAATAAAACACATACAATTATATAACAATACTTTCACTAGGCGTATGTGAAGGATGTGGAGATCTATGTTAAATCTTGTGTATTGTGTAGCATTGCAAAGTCAACAAGTAGGAGGCTATGGATATACAGTCCATTTCTAATTCCTTTTAGGCTTATGGAAACAATTATCAAGAACTACCTCTTAGAGTTTCCAATCACAAAACAATAAACTTGACTATAATTTCATGGTTTTGGATAGGTTCAAAAAGTGGTAGTCACAATACAAGATGAGCATCAACATACCTAAAAATGCAAAACAATTCTTTTATAAAATTTTGTTCACTTTGGACTTACATATTGGTAATCTAGCTTCATCAACATTTTTGGTTCCACCCTGGGAACCTACTAGATACCAAGCTTCAATATTTTATTACCTTCCATATATAAAAATAAATCAACTAAGGTATTAAATATGTTGTTTGTGCATTTATAACAAATTTACAACCATAATAATCCTTAAATATGGGATGCAATTATACCATCCATTCAAATTTACTAAAACAAGGGTTTTCACATCTCCAAGGGCCACATACCATTTCAAGTATACTTTTGGATTTCATCCCAACAACCCCATGGATGTCACCTTCATATTTTGACTAATGTCAACATAGGCCAAGGAAGTAAACATGGATGAAATTTTTTTGTAATAATTGTAGAAAATCTAAACATAGGTTTTGGAGAATTTATTATTACAATAATAGAAAATAATATCTTCCATGATCCACATAAATTACCATAGTAGTTTTAGTTTTGAGATAGGGTCTAAATCCATTTGAAGAAAGAATACGTCTTCTATAGAATATCAATCCACTACTTCATGGTCCTTGATGCATTTAATATACTGTAGTGAGAATTATTTTATTCTTTATTTACTACATTTTACTTGGGTATGCATCTAATATTTCATGTAGATATTCTCAAGCCTTATGATCCTTGTCTACTAGACTTTATGATAGTAGAACATCAATATATGAATCCATCTACTTTGTAACTTATAGTAATATATCAATTGATTGAATTTACTTGCAAGAGTAATCATCATGGGACACATAACCTATTTAGAAATATTACCTAGGATTATTTTTTATCTCAAGATGTGTGTTACGTGCTTGACGACTCAACCATTATTTTGCATGGTTGGATGTTGATGCAATGGGGACCATTTATTTTCTAGAATGGATTAATGATCTAATAAAAGTAGGTAATTATCAAGGTATAAAGGCTAATGATGTCATATCACTTTAGCTTTTAATACTTTACACACATCAAAACTCCTCACTAGATGGGAACAATCATTCTCTTATAGCATTTCACTTCCTAATGGCACCAACCCAACCTATGGCATTGTGACTGTTATGGTGCCAAATTTGAAATAGTTCATGGACTAGCATCAATTACAGAGGAAGAAAAATAAAAAAGTTTAACTGTCATTGAAACTATTTCTAGTTTAGGTGGTGACTTGAACTATTTTATCTCCCAATAATTTGTAACTAGTGTACATTTCTATATAGCTTAAGGTTGTGTTAGTCTACTTCTTCTTATATTCTCCTTTTATTATTTCTCCTTTTTGTCTTGTCATGTTTCTTTCATTCATTTATTCTCATTCTATATATTCAGGTTGTTCATATAGTGCCTACGATTTTACTCTAGTACTTCTATTAGTCCATTATAATAATGTTCTATGCATCCCACATAGCCATAAATACCATATATTATGCATCGGTAGTGCTTTTAACATGGCTATATGATCCTGGTATTTATATTTATATTTACATTTGCATTATTTGTAAATAAATTTGTATTTTTAATTTCTATCCTATAATTTTAAAGCATGTGTTTATAGTGCCATGACCTATTTTAAGGAGTTTTACTCCACACCACCACATTATGGGTACTAGGATATGGATATATAAGATTCAAAGCATACAAGTGTTGATAAATAGAATTTTTTATAGAATATTAAGTAATCTAAATTTTAAAAATAATAAAATTGAACCAAATCTATTTTTACAAAGGGCTCTTAAAGTTATTACTTCATATCCTAAACTAAGTTAAACTCCTAATAATAATTAAACCATCAACATAAATTATGATGATAAAAATGTGCCACCATGATACCATAAAATATCATACTCATAATCCCAAGGAAGATAGTATGAGTCTTTTGATACCATATAAATTATTATTGAGTCCATATAAGAAATTATTGAGTTCATAAACTAATGGTGTGGCCCCATCATGAATGAATTCAATAAATTATTCCATATTAATATATTCTTATAGACTTCCATGAATAAAATTCCTTTTAGAATCCATTTTATGAACGTACAATCTAATCCATTTGATGAACTTACCATCTAAAAGAGACAGTGAAAGAAGGAATCATATGAATGGATTCCATACAAATGACAATATTAAATTTTTTCTTTTAGCCATCTTATCCTTTTGTAGGAATTATTTTGTAATGATGTAACATTTTTACTTATTCACATTCTCATCAGCTCTTTGCATTTCTTTATAATTTGATTTTCATGCAACAACATTGTTTTCTTTGTGATTTTATCAAACTTAATGAATTATGTTTCACAAGTTATTTATCAATAAAAATGTTAATATAATACATAATTATATTATGAAATGCTTTTTTGTTAAATATAATTATGTAAAAATCCCATGATGGATATCGTAGTAGTGTATCTTTGGTTTTCCATCTAGGAGACCCAAGTTCAAACCATGATATGAGAATACTGGGACCCCTTGAAAAAAACTATATTTTTAACTCAAAAATTTTATCCCATGATGGATATTGTAGTGGTATATCTTTGGATTTTCAACCATAGTGGTATGTTTTTAACTCAAACCTTTGTCCTATGATGAATACCATAGTGGTATTTTTTTGATTTTTCATTCAAGAGATCCAAGTTCAAACCTCTATATGAGGGGACTAGGACCCTCATAAAAACTTACACTTTTAACTTAACATTTTAAATTCCCATGAGGGATACCATATTGGTGAATCTTTTGGTTTTCATTTAGGAGACCCAATTTCAAACCCTAGTTTGAAGTGACCGAGACCCCTCATAAAAACCCATGTTTTTAACTCAATATTTTACCTAATGGCTTTATCTCAACCAATTAGATTCCTCAATTTTTATGAAGGAGACTAAGTTCGAACCTTGCCAAAAGAATATGTGCTTAAATAGCCAACTTATTATAATACCACTCTATTATAATGATGCAATATAGATGAGACATGTTTCAATCCCTATATATATATATATATATATATATATATATATATATAGATAGATAGATAGATAGATATAGATATATATTCGTATGTAAAAATAGGGTCATAATTTGAGCAATTTAGAGAAGATTTATAAAGCTTATGGTGATGTGGTATACCAAAATATTGGGTGATATCTCTTGAGACTTTTACGCCTTACCTTTCCCAAAGCAACTTTTACAAAATACACTCTTCTACATATGTGTAACAATGGTGTGTATTTAAAGTGGGAACATAATCTACACTATCCAAAGTAAATATTGGGTGGATGACTATAGATCAAGATTATCAAATCTAAGGAAAACATTCTTAGATAACAATTATTAGTCATTCAATATATTATGTGGATGTTGATAGGATCTAAGCCTATACAATATTAACAAAGTGAAATACTTAGAGTTTAATAAGATGGAGAGTATGGGTATGGAGATGTAACCTCTACTAAATCAAATGAAAGCCTTCATAAATACTATCTCATGAAATGGGACATTGTATGGTCAACTCTACAAAGACATGTGTTGAAGGTAATCATACTACTAGAATAATTAATAATAGGCCAATTCTTAGACATTGAAAGAGTGGGATGAGTGGTGGGATATCTACACATAGAAAAATGAAGTAGTTTACTTGTATGGATGTTAAATACCCATAGAGAAAGCTACATGTTGATGGGTCTTCATCTGATAAGGTGAATTTATACCCCATCATGGTGACATAAACTAATATTTTCATAATGGGAGAACCAATGAAAAACTAGATTTTAATATTTTTACCATGGTTGAGATATTGAGGAGTTGCATTGATTAGAAGGGACCATGCAAAAATTCAAGAAAAAATATGAGTATAAAGAGTGCAATTGCAAACATGTGATATGAGCATGTTGAATTTTATGAGGGCTTACATTACGTTTAAGGAGATAATGACCACCTATTTTTTTGAGTGCATATAAATGCATATTTACATAATGTTCATCTTCACTACATTAATGATAAGAATATTGGTAACATTCTCAAATAAAAGCCTAACTAACTTAGGTTTTAGGTTGATTATTATTTGGTATTAATTTATATATTATCTACATCTTATTACCTTGGTCTTAATTTGAGGATTTTGTGATCTTCATTTATTTTAAATTTATATTATAAAAACTCTTTTTATTTTAATATTGGTTTATAATTATCATATAGGTTTATAATATATATCCAAATAAACTTATGATATTTTTTATAGAAACGGTCTATTGCTCATAATGTCATGCATATATGTGAATATTTGTAAGCTCTAGTATTTCTATCTGGGTTTTAAATTCAAGGGATTCTCTATTTTTTATTTGAAGGACAAATCTTAGTAATGCCTTCAATTGTGAAGTGTTGAGAATTTTTTTCTAACTTTAAATGACAAATAAGGACAATATTCACATGTCATTATTATCTATTAAATCTATTTTAATAAATTACCATATCATATAGGCTTACACACACTGTACTATAATGCTTTACCTTATTAAAAGTGTATCCATTATAATGTGAGGTTTTGAACTTAAATTATAATCATAAAGTTGTACCTCATTACCATTGGCTCAAAATTCCTTAGATACATGTTTTTTTATAATAGTATTATAATTGGTTATATTGTATTGAAATAGGTTGTATACATATTACATCATGACTATATCATTATGGTATTTAAATAAGCAATATGATGTTATTATAACATATCATATTATCATGTAATACCTACAGGAATTGAACCAGGATGGCTCATATTACTATATAATATATTTTCATAACAAAATATATTCTATTATAATTAAGAGATAGCAAACATATAATTATCCATTCATAGCAAACTATATTTTTGATTAAGAGATAGAATATCCATTATCCAATTGTATTATAAAAATTAAACTTTGTCCACATAGATATCAAATTGTATTATAGTACATATATTAATAATTAATGGATATCAAATTGTATTATAGTACATATATTAATAATTAATTGATATCAAATAATATTATTGTTGATCATATCCCTTCTTTCTTACAAGATAAATAATAATCCCCACTAATTTTTCATAGTGATATTGATGCTTGTAAAAAGCATATTAGGCTCTTCATAGTTTATTCATTTATCATATGATTTTTAGTTGCTAAGGAGAATTTTACAATCATTATCCCCTAAAAGCATACCATTCTTTAGCTTCCATAAGTTTTTCCTAGAAAAAATATCTTAATTGAGTTTGATAATCTCACCTTTTGTATATTTTTATTTTATCATAATTAAATTTAGATCTTTTGTACTAACTCAATTGTTGTAGATCTCTATACACGTATATTGAAATCATGTAACCAAGAAGCTAACACATATTTTTCCACAATGACAAGCATCATGCCTTTAAACATTTAGTAACTCCTCAATAGAATATTTAATGCTTTAGCATTAAAAAAATCTATTCAATATTTTATTACCTTTTTTAAGGTCACATATTATGCAATTTTATGACTTTTCATATATAGAGAAAGAAATAAAACCATTACTTTTGTAATAAATTAAATAAAATATTGAAAAAATAATTTAACTAAAAAATAAGAAGTATAAAATCACTTACTTTCACTTTTAAACATATTTAATCATTAAATAATCATACCATAGATAAAAATTTTATTTATATAAATGTTAAAATTTAATAAAAATGTATTCATCACATTAAAAACACCATAATAAGTTCTACTTCTCCAAATCTATTTTCTTTATTTAGATCCTCCTAAGCCATATGCATAAATACAATATTTTTTAGTATTAGTCTTAATTTCTTTTCCTTGTTTGTTTTTATTCAAAAAAATTAGTAAATTTATAATTATTAATTTTATAATGTGATATATTAATTTTTAAGGGATAAAATTTTAATTATCTTTGAAATAAAAATATAGTGAGTTTTTATGGAACACCATCCATGTGGTTAGGATTTTGGGCTTTCTTTCGAGAGATCCATATTCAAACCACCTTGAAACGTGACGTGTGAAAATGAACTCGTGTAAAGGACACTTAGGTTAGTTTCAAAGTTCAAGGATTAAAGAAAGCACTTATTTTGTCTTCTCTAGAGGATCTGGATTATTCTATTTGCTTGAAAGTAAAATAGTGAAAAAATAATAGTGATAATTTTATTTTAAGGTTTTTAATTATTATTATTATTATTATTTTTAAATAAAGGGGTAAAAATTTATTGATAAAAATTTTGAATTATAGAGTACAAATGAGCTTCCAACCAGGACTCAAATAAATAGCCAAACAGGCTAAAACCACTAGACTAGAATGACACCTGAAAAAGATAACAAGAATAAACCACATTAAGTCTGTACATCCTTATGGATCAACTCCCACAGGCGTTAAGTACCTAGATGGGAGATTCACCCAATTATCGATACTCCAAGGATCTAGCAGCTCAGAAGCCCTTTTGTCCAGGTAATCAGCAACCATATTCCATTCCCTTGGAAAATTCACAAAGGATATAAATTTAAACTCTTCACTCATTCTACGAATCTGAACGACTATAGAGGCCAACTGCCAATTAAATTCCTCCACCCTTTTACTATTTAAAATATTAACCATAATTTGAGAGTCATACTCGCAGATAATCCTATGCCATCCAAGAGAAAACCCCCTCTGCAAGGCCTCAAGAATTGCAAGAGCTTCCATAAAATTGTTGGAGTGAACACCTTTATAAATGGAAAAGAAAAAACTGACACCACCAGTAGAATCTCTCCCAACACCGCCAATGCCAACATGTCTAGGATTACCCCTAGACGATCCATCAACATTAATTTTTAAAACTCCTCTAGGGGGTGGCCTCCACCTACCATCTCTCATAACCTTATTGTTGAGTTGAGGAACCCTACTAGGGCTAGAAGAGTTCACACCATCCCCAAAGAGACCAAGGGCTTGTTGTACCTTTTCCTCCCTAGAATCCAAAAGAGGGTCCACATCACATTTGCTATGGATGGTTTCCTGAACCATATACAGGATCCTTTTCCATATTTTTTAAACAACCAAATAATTGCCCTAAAATATGCGTTGGTTCCGTTTGAGCCAAATTTTTTAGATGATGCAAGAAGGGCCCAAATTCGAAGCCATCCGAAGGAAGGGGGCCTTCACCGGAGGTCTGCCCAGACTACTCCAAAACTCCACTAGGGACATCACATGAAAACATGGATGGTTCCAAGCGCTCCACCAATGATGCCAAATGTCTCTGGTAAAGGAGCATTAGAAAAATAAATGAGAAGAGTCATCCTCATTCTTACTGCAAAGGACACAAAAAGAGGGACCCTGAAATCCCCTCTTCCTCACATTATCCCAAGTGAAGCATTTATTACGAGCTACCAACCAGAGAAATAAGTTACATTTTGGCCAGGCAAATTTGTTCCACACCTTTTTCCACCAAGTGACAGGAAGACTCTCATACTTTTACTTATCAAGAACCTGATAACCATAGGCTACCGAGTAGGTTCCCTTAGGATCAGGGTTCCAAGCAAGAATATATTTACCCCTCAATTAATAACAAGGCCTCCCCATAATAATAAGAGCAAGCACCTCTTTGTCCTTGGCCAGTCCCCCCTGGGGCCATTCTTGCAGATATTTCCACCTGTACATCTCCATATTTCCAAAAGACTAGATTTTTTTAAAGTCCTCCACATGAGACCAGCCTGCTTCCAAGAAAAAAATGCTTAGGGAACGTAACCTAGGATATTGATTCAAGATAGGAGGGTGGCCATCCCAAGAATCCTCTCAAAAAAGAGCATTTTATCCCTGATTGCAAATCCAGAACAAACCCTTCTTGATTAAATTAGCTCCTCTTTTCAAAGTGTCCCAGATAACTGAAACTTTCCCAACCAAGCTGACTCTAGGGATTTCAGCCTCAAAAATACCTCTCAATTATTTACAAGATAATATTTTAGCCCAAATATGATCTTGAGAGGTACACCATCTCCAATAAAGTTTTGTAGCCAAATCCTACCTAAAAAGAGTTGTCTGTCACAACCCAAGGCCTCCCTCTTGCACTGGCCTACATATAGAATCCCACCTAACCAAAATCCATTTAGATTGGTCAAGTTTTCTAGACCATAAAACTGTCTTGACAAAGCATCCATGTCATTGATGAAGTGAGAGGGAGCTATTTGTACAAAACATCTATAAATGGGTAAATCTTGAACAACATATTTTAAAAGCAACACTCTACCTACAGTGGATAGCCATATGAAAGTCCAGTGATTCACCTTCCTTCTAAACTTATCTAGCATAGACTGCCAAGAAGATCTAGGTAGAGGGTGAGATGAAATTGGAATACCAACATAAATTAAGGGGGTAGTCCCAACCTAAAATCTTAAAATACAAGCAATCCTGACTTGAATAAGAGGAGGGGTATTGAAGAAGAAAATAGAAGACTTGTCCTCATTAATCAACTGTCCAGAAGCACCAAGATATATGTCAAGATACTGTCTAATATTTCCAGCTTCCCTAATAGTGGCAACTCCCAACAAAGAAGTATCATAAACAAATTGAAGGTGGAAAAGAGGTGGTAAACTACTATCCCACTTCCACCCCTGAATGAGACCCTGCATGAATTGAGACTTGAGAAATCTTCCCAACTCTTCTGCCATAATGATAAACAAATAAGGAGATAAAGGATATCCTTGCCTCAATCCCCTTGAGGCCTCAAACAACTCTGATGGCTCATTATTAACAAGAATAGAGAATGAGGAAGAAGAAACACAACTCATCACCCATATAATCCATTCCTCCTCAAATCCAAAAGTAGCAAGAAATTTATGAAGGACCATCTGACTCGATCATAGGCTTTGGCCATGTCCAAATTAATGAACATAGTTTTCTCCTTTGAAGTTTCCATCGAGTGAATAGCTTATGTAGCAATAACAACCCCATCCAAAATTTGTCAACCAACAACAAACCCTCCTTGCTCCTCAGAGATGATTTTGCTCAACCATATCTTCAGTCTCTCAATAATAATTTTTGTGATTATCTTATACACAACATTGCAGAGAGCAATAGGCCGCCAACATATCCAAGGAATTTTATCCATATTTTTTGGGTATAAGCACCACCAAGGTAGCATTTAGGGCCCTTAGCATCTGTTTGTTCTTTTGGGACTCATGGACAACCTCCAAAATATCAAATTCGGTTAAATACCAAAACTCCTGATAAAACTCAATCGAGAATTAGTCTGGACTTGGGGATTTTCCTTTTTTTATCTTGAATAGAACATTTTCCAACTCCACCCAGGGAAATTGGACCCATCAAGTGCTCACTCATCTCTCTAGAAAAATCGTTGAAAATAGTTTAGAATAATCTTTTCATTCTCACATCATCGATAGGGAGTCCTACTTGAAGAGAAGAGAGGAAAATACCTCTTAGTCTCTTTTGAAATATCCCTAAAAAGAAGAGAGAAATTCACAAGAGAGGTAATCAAGTTACCATTACGGTGAGCCTTAACCGAGTATAAAGAAGGTTGTGTTCCTATCCCCTTCCCGAAGCCAATCTACTTGAGCTTTTTATTTCCAAAAAATCTTCCTTCGGTTCCCATTCAACAAGGTTTTTCGTAGCCTTAGATTCCTCAACAAGAAGCTCCTTCGTGAATCCCTGATCTCTAATATTCCTTGAAGCTTATTCCATCCTCCTAAGAGCTTCCAACTTAGCCAAGGAAAGGTTCCCAAAATTTAGTCTATTCCATCTCTTCAATTTATGTTTTACAAATTGTAGTCACTTCATAAAGGAATACATAGCGGTGCCATGAGGAGGTTTTCCAGTGGTCCACCAGCCTCGCATGAAATCATGAAGCTTAGGATCACAAAGCCACATAAGTTGAAACTTAAAGGAGGAATTCTTTTTTAGCCCTAACTCCAAAGTAGAGAGTTTGATAGGCCAATGATCAGATCCCATACCTTCCAAAATCATAGAAATAACACCTTTGTTATTACCCATCCAATAACTAGATATCAAAAACCTATCCAGTCTCTCTAATATGGAAGCTTCCCCACACCTTCTATTGTGCCAAGTAAATATCCCATTATCTAGCTTGATGTCAACCAAGTTTAGGGCCTAGATATGAGCACTGAATATAGAAGAAAAAGGCTAGAGACGGTCCACCCCACCACGTTTCTCCTCTAGACAAGTGATAGAGCTAAAGTATCCAGCCAAAATCCATGGGTACAAGGGAACCAAACTTCGCACAAAGAAAATGTGCTTCCACAAATTCACTTTACCATTGTAATCAATAGGAGCATACACATTTGTAAGTAGGATGATTTCACCAGATTCATTATCATGCCCGACCATTGAAATAGACCATCTACTGGAAATCCAAGTAAGAGGGGATATCTTAATCGGATCCCATAAACAAGCGATGCCACCAGCATATCCACATGCACTAATACACTGGAATTGCCCCCTTCTCCAAAAATTGGGAGTAATATTGAACATACTATCAATAGCCAATTTAGTCTCCTGAATAAACCCCACATCCGAAGAATGCACACAAACCAAATCATGAAATTTTTTTTATTTGGGGATGCTATTCAACCCCCTTACATTCCATGGGAGGATAATCATTTTTGGGGGTTATAAAAATGGGAGTCTAATGTTCTCACCAAGCCTTACTCCACCAAAGTCTCCCCCATTAACTTAATTTTATCCTGGTCCTTCTTCTGACCCACCTTCATATTCTTATCCGAAAAACATTTTTTAAATATTTTTTGTTGCAATCCCAACACCGTAGGAGTTTTGCAGTCCAAGGATGACTACATCAGTGCCTGATTAAGAGAGGGCATAACTAAATTTGTACCACTTTCCAAAATAGTTTTCCTTATAAGGCTTGATCCAACTATTTCCCCTTATACTTAGATCCAAAGCCCTTTGTTCTTCATTTAAACCCCCTAGATCTGATTCCTTAAGTTCCCCCTCAAGAAGAGACATCTGATTCGGCCAGGTTATATTTGCATCGGGACGTTTTAGGTATCTCCATGCACTAATCAAGATCATCTAATATTTTAAAATAGTTGTGTAGAGCATTTGGCTGGCTATCCTTAAGGTCTTTGTTTACCCTTCGTCCTTTGTTTTGGGATTTTACCAGAACAAAATCTTCCTTATCCCATTCCCCTTCCTTTATCAGGGTTTTTTCTTTATCCAAAATTTTTCCAGACCGAGAGGACCTAGGATTTGAAGCCACAAGTGAGACAAAATTAGGGTATTTTCTTTTAAGGTGGCCATATTCACGATAAATCTGGCAACAAAATGGAAGAGCTTAATAGTCAAGTTTTTGAAACCATGTAGTTGATCCAAACTATATTTCAATAGAATCTGGAATAGGATTATTTAAGTCAATTCCAACACAAATACAAGCAATAGAGATTACCTTTTTATCCATTGTCTGTTGTGATGGTCCAACCAACTTCCCAAGTAGAAGGACAATCTTATGCAAGATATTAGTTCTCCATAATTTCAATGGGAGCCATGGAAGCCACACCCATATTGGAACCCACTTTCTGATTAAAAAAAAAAAAAAAAAAAAAAAAAAAAAAAAAAAAAAAAAAAAAAAAAAAAAAAAAAAAAAAAAAAAAAAAAAAAAACCTAACAAATCTTAGCTGACAATGTCATCCCATCTAGGTATACCACTATCTAGAGGGAAGCAAAAATAAATTTTTGTGTCCCTTTTTGCATCACAGGCATGGACCTCCCATTCAACGGATCACGCGGGTCACACTCGCCTTCTCCACTTACACATAATTTTTTTTTATTATTATGTATTATTATTATTATTATTAATCAATGTTTCTCACAATGGTTTTTTCCAGTTGCTTAAAGGACTTAGGACTTGCACCTTTAAGCATGCTACCCTATTAACATTAAGTTTGGACATGTGTGGGGCACTGGTTTTATTACTTTCTAAGATTAATGTGATGATACAAAACTAATGATATATTCTATAATTTTTTTTTAAACTAATGATATATTCTATAATTTTTTATTCCTTTCTAAGATTAATGTGAACCTTTAAGCATGCTACCCTATTAACATTGAGTTTGGACATGTGTGGGGCACTGGTTTTATTACTTTCTAAGATTAATGTGATGATACAAAACTAATGATATATTCTATAATTTTTTATTACTTTCTAAGATTAATGTGATGATAAAAAACTAATGATATATTCTATAATTTTGTTTTTTAAACTAATCATATATTCTATAATTTTTTTTTTTTTTTTTTTGAATTTACATGATGATGGTGGAATCACCACCAATCCGGCAGACTTGAGGTTTTTATGGCTGCCACAATATTCTACCGTCTCTCAATCATTTTAAACCTTTTACGTCTCAATGGCATTCAGTCCGACAAGACCAACCCAAGATTTGAACCTTGGACCTCCGCCTCTTACAAGATTTAGTTGAACCAATTGATCTACACCTCAAACCTTTTATATATTCTATAATTAGAATTATGAAATCAACTATTTTTTATAGCCAGCTTACATCTTTAGCATATATTAACCTCTGTCCCTATTATTTTTCTGTGCAAACGAGATTTGACTTTAATATAAGTTATCCTCTTCCCCAATGCGAGATCACTTCCAGAACAAATTTATCGGTTGAGTCCGTCATCATAGAACTGACATCCCTCTTTTCGGCATTTTTCAATCCTTTTTAAAGTCACTCACACACCTATATCACACTTTGTTCTACCTATTTGTCTTGCGACACGCCACAATTTTTTCTGGAATCATCTATTTTAATACCCAGCCGAGATCTCCTTTAACATATATTAACCTCTCTCCCTATTATTTTCTTTGCAAACGGGATTTAATTTTAATATATGTTATCCTCTTCCCGAATGCGAGATCACTTTCAGAACAAATTTATCGGTTGAGCTCCGTCATCATAGAACTAAATTTTTTTTCCCTCAATCTTTTATTGCTTTTTCTCACAAACTCATTTACACATGCACACCACATATCATACCTAACGGTTGTTTAAATTTAGGTTGGCATTACGCTAAATAAACGACACTGATGCCTTATTTGGAATAAATGATAACATTGAAGGATCTCGGATTGAGCGGAGTTTTGTCTCACAACTCCATTAATTTGGATGAAGAATAGATCCCGGCATTAAATCCTCAAAATTTATTCCAAACTCTATCTTTTCTCCACATGTCGAACATCTCAGTGATAATCCCATCCATTTATTTATTTATTATTATTTTTAATTGAAATGAAATCCCATCTATTCTTATCATTTATTCCATTAATTTGGATGAGGAATATACGATGAGGAATATATCCCGCCAATAAATTCTCAAAATTTATTCCAAACTTTTTCTTCTCTCCACATGTCGCATATCTGAGTGATAATCCAATCTTATTCTTATCTTCGCTAAATCCTGTGTCTCTATCTTGGCCATGAACCGACTTTGTGAAACCTTATATAACCCTGCCATTTTCCACGACAGTTTTCATTGCGGGAGAGCTACTTGTTCACATAAAAAATATGTCAGGCTCTACAAGCTTTTTTGAGATGATTTCTCCAACAATGTGGGCCTCGCTGGCAGTGATCTTGGTCACTGCAATCCTAATGCGTGCATTATTCTATTCCAGACGTGGACTCCCTCCGGGTCCAATGGGCCTCCCAATAATAGGGAACCTGCACATGTTAGGACCCCTTCCCCACCAGTCCATGGCCAAAATGGCCAAGAAATATGGTCCCTTAATGTACTTGCGCTTAGGTTCCGTGGAAGCAGTAGTTGCCACCTCAGCAGAAATGGCGACTCAACTCCTGAAAAAAAATGGGGGGGTATTTATAAACCGTCCCAGCAGCGTTGCGAGTGAAATCATAGCCTATAATGCGAGCAGCATTGCATTTGCCGCGGGCAACGAGTATTGGAGAGAAGCAAGAAAATTGGCTATCTCTCTCATGTTTACGCCAAAGAGAATAGAGTTCTTCCAGGGTGTGAGGAGGGAGGAGGCCTTCGAGTTCGTGAAGAGCATATGGGAGGCGTCGAAGGATCAGTCGAAGGCCTTCTCCATAAATCCCGACGTTGCAAATTTTGCTGCGAGCAATATATCGAGAATGGCCTTCAACAAGAAGTACGTTGGAGATCCTCACGAGTTCAGGAATATGATATTTGAAGTGTTTTATCTGCTTGGGGTATTTAATATTGGGGACTTTATCCCTTGGCTGAAGTGGCTGGATCTGCAAGGGTACAATAGGAGAATGATAAGGGTGATGAAGAGGTTCGATGATTTGATGGAAAAAGTTGTGGATGATCACATTAAGCAGAACGCCATGGGTCCAAAGGATGAAAAGGACAGAGACTTGGTGGATGTGCTCCTCATGGTATCCCAGAACATGGAGTCCAATATTCAATTCACTAGGGAAAATATCAAGGCCATTGGATCTGTGAGTTGAAGCATGTGTGCTCCATTTTAAGTTAAATTTTCTTAATCTCTGAGATGTAAAACTACAAGAAACGTTCTCAACAAAGTAATAATCTAGTTTACTATTTTTAAAGGACATATTCAATACCAAAGTACTAAATAAGAGTTTATATTTTGATGAGCTATTAAAAGTTTTCACAATGTGTGCAGGACATGTTTAATGGTGGAGTGGACACTCAAACGGTTACAACAGAATGGGCAATGTCAGAATTAGTGAAAAATCCTAGAGTCTTGAAAAAACTACAGGAAGAGATTGCTACAACCGTTGGGAAAGATAGACGGGTTGATGAATTGGATCTACCTAATCTAAAGTATCTTCAGTGTGTTGTAAAAGAAACTTTTAGACGTCATCCTCCATCTCCTCTTCTCATTCCTCGTGAATCCGTTGAAGAGTGTACGATTGGAAAGTATCGCATTCCTCCTCAAACTAGAGGGTTAGTGAATGTTTGGGCCATTTTTAAAGATCCTTCAGTTTGGGAAAACCCACTTGAATTTATACCAGAAAGATTTGAGAACAAGGAAATTGATCCTTATGGGCAATATATGGATTTGATACCTGGAGGTGCAGGAAGACGAATTTGTCCGGCTATAGTATTGGGCACAACTATGTTTACACTAATGTTAGCCAATCTTGTGCATAGCTTTGATTGGAAGCTTCCACCTCCTTTACAACCAGAGACACTAGACATGTCCGAGAGAACTGGACTTTCATCACCTAGAAAAGAGCCTCTTCTACTAATTGCTACACCGCGTCTTGCTTCTCACAATTATACAAAATTTTAATTTATTTAAGGATAGCTATGAATATATAGTTGATTATATGCAAAAATAGGCAGTATACAGTGCTTATCATAGAAGGATCCATGTCCAAACTCTATGGACTAGTCTTTATGTGCATATCTCTGCATGCGCATGTACACTACGGTCAACCAATTGTGGTCTAGTGAAAATAAGGTTATACACGTTTCTTTGATAAGATCAACCATCGAGAGTAACTCAAATTATTTGACAATATTGTTATATTTTTTTTATATATTGAATATTGTTTACAAATATTTACAAATATCAAGTTCGAGCAAACACAAGAGGAATAGATTTTACAACCATATGAATGATAATAACTAAACAACTACCATTACACCAAATGCCATTAAACATATGATTATATTTTCATTTTTATATAACAAAATAATATATGTAACTTTGTTATTTTGCATGGATTACAATGTTTTCTGAATAGCATATGATTTATAAGAAAAGTTAGAATCTTGTTTTATTTTTCTAATAAATAATATATTTTATTATTCAATGGTCGAAAGCCTCATTTGAATCAAATAAAATATTATGCATAGCATGTGATATGTGTTTATATAATTAATGTTCCACATATATATATTTAATTAATTATATGAAAATAATATTATTGTCATTTATTTGAAATTATCATCATATTATTTATTATTATAATATTTAACATATTGTATAGTAATAATTTATTATTTGATAATGTTTTAACATTACTTTTATTATTTAAAATTTATATTTTTAATTATTTAAATAAATATTATATAATATTTATTTAATTTAACTATATTAAAACCTTAATTTTACCTAAGTTTCATTATTATTGAAAAAGTTAAACTATATGAAGTTTTAAAATAAAAATGTAAGTTTTATTAAGGTAAATGTATAAAATAAACATAAATATATAAAAGAAACGATTTTAAAAAATTAAAAATAAAAGATTAATTTACAACAGTATATATAAATTAGGTGTTTTAAAATTATCTTATTCTATTTTAAATGGATAGTTTTGTTG
The DNA here is from genome assembly GCA_028583015.1 of Wollemia nobilis. Classification (NCBI taxonomy): domain Eukaryota; kingdom Viridiplantae; phylum Streptophyta; class Pinopsida; order Araucariales; family Araucariaceae; genus Wollemia; species Wollemia nobilis. The sequence goes on from JAQPPZ010014217.1 coordinate 53,030, forward strand.
ATAGTGAAATAAATAGAATTTTTTTTTAAAGTTTATAAATGTTTTTGAAAAACTATTTTATTAAAACAATTTTATTTCATTTTAACTCTTAATTTTAATAAACGTAAAATGAAGTAGAAACGAAAATGGAAGTTAGTGACATAATTGTGTTTTTTTAATATAAACATATAATCTAAGGTAAAAATTTATTAAAGTTTAATTATATTTTATTTAAAAAAATTCTCGAATATTAATCACATCGTTTGAAGGTTGGAAAGGCATCATTTCTCAATACTTGCCACAAAATCCCCTTTTCCCAACGCATGGGTGGTAAGTACGTTACACATTCAAAACTTAAAAAATAAAAAATAGTCTTATTAAAAGATAGATTCAAATTTTGAATAGGATTTAAACATAAGAGGAAAGCCATCTAAATTTTATTTTATTTTATTTTTTAAATTTAGATAATGGAATTGGTAGTCACGAATTTAGATAGGTTATTTGAATTTTATGGTTATTACAGCATTTTGCACTATTTACCTTGAAAGCCGTCATACAGATCATTACGTAGTCCGGCCTTATAACCATCATGCCACAATCATTTATATATTTATTTTAATTTACATGATGGAATCGATGGCCGCCATGAATCCAAGTAGACTGTCCAACTTTTATGGCCACCACAATATTTTGCGTTGTTTAGCTCAAAAGCTGCCACATAGATCTTCATGCAGTCTGCCCCTATAACCACTATGCCACAATCATTTTTTTTTAACTTACATGGTAGAATCGGTAGTCGCCGTAAATTTGAGCATCTTTTCTGACTTTTATGGCTGCCATAGTATTTTGCGATGTTCGTCCCAAAAGCTGCTACATAGATCTTCACATAGTCCACCCCTATAATTACCATGCCACAATCATTTTAAATATTTTAAGCCATTAAAAGCACAAGGAAAGGGACAAGCGTTCAGTTCGATGAGGCCCGAGATTTGAACCTTGGACCTTCATCCCTCTTACGGGGTTTGGTCAAACCAATTGACCTACACATCATCGAACCGATTGGTCTACACATCTCACCCCTAAATTTTATTATTATTCATAATATTTAGAATTGCATGAGAGAGAATGTAATATGAATATTTTTTTTATTATAAAAAAAAATTATACTTAATAAGATAATTTTTTTTATGAAAAAGTCATTTAATTAATAAATAAAAGTCTTTACAACAAGTGTGTGCATGGAGAGAAATCACACCCCTAATGAAACTACCTCATCTTAATAAAGGATTAAGAAATACAACACAACAGATAACTGGTCTCACAGCCAGCACAACAAAACTAAGGACTAATTACATCCATAAAAGCATTACAAATTTGAGCCTTTCGTTGATATATCCTTATCCATCAGAGTGGGCGACTCACCCCATATTGAAGCATGACTAATGGGATATGGGGGACGTGACCAACCAGAGAGATTTTCTTGGTTGGTCAGGACACCCCATCTATCAGTGGTCATTGATGAAGGTTGTTGCATGTTCCACAGATCCTACTGCTACAAACTATCCTTAGTATCATTGGTTATGCTTCTAGGAGGTTGGCGTATGGCACAATTTTGGTACCTGTAGGAGTGTGAACAGGCTTGGTGGTGGGGTGAGTGATCTGGAGCCACCCTACTAACAAGACATGGGGCGTTGCCCTAATATATTAGCAAGGCATGCAAGTGTTCCACCTCCATAACCACATTTTTAGCCTGGTCATAGATCTAAAACCACACATCATAAAAAAATTCAAGCTTGTCAGCAAAAGAAAAATATAGAGACGAATCAACCTGTTTGAATATAATTTGATTTCTAGATTTTCAACTGTGAAACAAAATGTTGACTCTAAAATATTTACCACTCTTCCCTCAGAGGAAGGGAAAAAATGATGGGATCACCCAGTAGAGCATGCTGCCATGAAAGCTGCAAGGGCATGAATGGAGTAAAGAATGAACCAATCCAACTCCAGGTTAGACTGGCACTTCTGCATGACCAAAAAATATGCATATAAGACTCAAGTTCTTGACAAAATGAGCATCTAGGATCAGGTACCCCCATATAATAAAGTCGATCGCCAAGGGGTAATCCATGACACAGTAAACTCTAGGTGAAAAAGGCTTTATTTGGATCCAAATAAGATGCCCAAGCTAAGTGGAATCTGGCTTTCCATCTAGTATGAGTAGAAACAAGGTTCCATTTGACATTGACCTTGGGCACCATGGCAGAAGCTGGCGTAAGCCATTCATAACCTTGTCTGGCTTTGTAATTGAGTAAAGGAGTGCTCTTATACCATACCCAATCTTTCCACCAATATTTTTGAGATCAAACTCCTATTTTCTACCATATGGAGAAAGAGGTATGGTCAATTACTACATCATATGTCACTTTGTCAGTACTTGTCAAGCGAAAGGTGCATTTAAAGTGTCCCAGTGGATCTAATCCCTAGTTTACCTAAAGTAAAAATTTACAATTGTGACAATTCCATGCTTAAAGAACTTTTGGGTATGGACCCAAGGAATTTGTGCTAACGATGTGCCCTGTAACTTGAAAATAGGGGACCACCAAACATTAAGATGATTGATGGAGAGGCCTCTATGAGAATGGGTCCCCTTCCATATAATCCATGGGTTGATTTGCTGCCAAGCCTTCCATATGCTTTTGATGACAAAGGAGCTAGGGATTTTAATAAAAACTGGGGCAAGCACCAAAGAAGGAAGATCCATTCCTGCCCAAGCTCTACGGTTGAGGGGGAGCCCAACCAAGATGCAATGTCTAAGGAGCACTTTCCACACTTCAAGGTCTTTAAGAGCTCGAATGATCCATTTAGCATAGATGGCTAACCTTTGTCATTTACAGTCCAACATACCCATACCTCCAACATTCCTTGGGAGAACAAATATCCCAAGCCACTATGTGGAAGCCCTTCCGCTCAGACCCACTAGACCATAGAAAGTCCCATAGGATTTTTTCAAGCTTTTTGTAACATGCCTGGGAAGGGACCCAATAGGATGAGTAATAAACATGCGTAGAGGCCAACACTTTCAAGCAAATTTAAAATTTATCGGTAAGAGACAGTTTCTTAGAATTCCAATACTCTAGATTTCTTTCCACTTTGTTGATGACATAGGACCATAATTGCGATGGAGATCCTTGAAATGAAAAAGGAATGCCAAGGAATTTGGAAATTTCCCCAATTTGAATCCAGCTCCATTGGACATGCTGGAACCACTGAAGAAGAGGCTGAAAGGATTATCTGTAACAGGATGTTTTACTCCATTGAATATTAGACCCTGAAGCTTTGCAAAAAATGTCTAGGCAAGAAAGAGCTTTAGAGAGGGAATGCTCATCCTCTTGCAGGGTGAGGAAGGAATCATCAACAAAGTGGCCATTAATGAGTTGACCAACATTCTCAGGAAGGGAAATGCCCTTAAGTAGCTCATTAGAGGCATGGTTCGTCAAAAGATAACCAAATGCTTATGCTGCTAAAATATAGTGTGAAGCAGCTAGAGGACACCTTGCTTCACTGACTTATACAACTCAATAACTTCAATTTAAAATTTGTGAGATGTTAAAACATAATAAACGTAAAATTTAAAATAATTTAATTTAATTTATAAAATAAATAAAATAAACTATGAGTATAAACATTTACATAAAATGAATGTAAATTTATGGTTAAATATGTAAAAAAAATATTGTTAATCAAGAATGAGATTAACATGCAATTAATTGTATAAATGAGTTAAATTAAGATTATTTTACTTTGTTGAGATGGTTTTAACTCTTAATTTGATTGTTTTACTTAAACTTTTAATTTTTGTATATGTAAAATAAAGTAAGCACCTCTTAAAATAAATGATAAAAATGGATTTTTTTATAATTATACTTATTAAAAAATTTCTCCAAAACAAAAAAATATTATAACTCTTTTAGAAATAAAGGAACAATAAAACATAGCACGTGGAGAGGAACAAAAAAAAAAAAAAAAAAAAAAAAAAAAAAAAAAAAAAAAAAAAAAAAAAAAAAAAAAAAAAAAAAAAAAAAAAAAAAAAAAAAAAAAAAAAAAAAAAAAAAAAAAAAAAAAAAAAAAAAAAAAAAACAAAACAAAAAAAATATTATAAAACTCATTTATTTTTAGTAATATTAATTTAGTGTTTGAATCTTATCATTTCCGATTACTTGTCCTTAAACCCATTTCCCTTTAGCACGTGGATGGTAAGTGTGTTAAACATTTAAAATTTAAAATAAAAATAAAAATACAAGTTTAAATTGTGAATGAAATTCAAATAAAAAGAAGTTATAGAAATTATTTTTTTTATTGTTAATATTTAATATTTGCATGAAATGGTTTATAATTTCAATGAATTTATAAATTAGAATAATATTTTAATGATAAAAATTTATAATTTTGGTGGGATTTTTAAGCGCGTTGGTTTGCTTCTCATGTAATCAAGACTCCTGGTTCTTGCTTTCGTTTGGCGGGATTCGTGCTTGGATCTGCGATTTTATTTTTAAATTTTAAATCAGTTTATGTTTCTTATGATTTCTAGTTGGTGGTCGTTGGGGATTTCAAATTTTTTATTTTTGGTGGCTGATTGCTCTGTGGGGATTTATTTTGAAGTGGGAACTACGTTCTAAATTTTAAATTTCAAATCAACTCCTGTTCCTTATGTTTTTTTGGATTGTGTCCATTTAAAATCTTCTTGTTAAGGGATATTCTCAAAACCCTCACACTTTTAATAATTATAAAAAAAATATATAATTTTAATAAGATGCCACCATAATTTTAGCAAGTTAACAAGTATGAGCATAAGCCAACAGTGAATATATTCAGAAATAAGAGTGCGAGTGTAAATCGCGTGTGAGTGTGAGTGTGCAGCTGGGAGTGAGTGCATCCAAAAGCAAGTGCGAGTGCAAGCTAAGAGTGAGGAGGAAGTGTGAGCAGGAAAGCAAACAATAAAAAGAAAAGTGTGACCAGTCACTTCTTGTTCCAGATCTCAAGAAAATTTAGAGGATTCATTTGAAAAAAATCCTAGGTAACATGGAAAGAAAGTCATTTGTGAAAGTCCTTATTGAAAGTATGAATGGCCAAGTTGGAAGTTTGGATGCCCTAGCAAGCAATAACGGTAAGAGAGAATCTATGGCAACCTTCATTCTACACTATAAGTGATTATCAAACATGAGATGATTGAGAATGATATAATGATTCTTAAAACCAAAGGGTTAATTTGTAAGCTTCAAGGATATTGGCAAGTTTTTATGAGATTCAAAATTGGATTAAGTGGAAGTGGGGATTGAATTCAAATTACTCCATGAATTTTCTTCCGAAAGGATTTTTCCTCATTATTTTCTCCAATTTAGAAATAAGGGATAAAATAATGGATGGAGGCCCATGGTTTAGGGGTAAATATGCATTATACTTAAGACCTTGAGGTGAGAATTTTTATGTGGACACAAAAACTATTAAAAGGCTTCCGATATGGATTAGGTTTTTTGGACATCCTTATCAACTCATTACTAAGGAGGTTTTGAAGAGCATTTGTAATACTCTAGGTGAATTCATCTGAGAGGGACCATCTACTAAGGAGAAAAGACATGTTGTATACACTCGAATATGTGTTTCCATGGACATTTCTAAACCTTTACCACAATCAATTAGGATTAAAACTAAATCAAGAGAATGGGATGAGTAGGTGGATTATGAAAGCATTGCATTTCAATGTCACAAATGTCATGAAACTGGGCACATGGCAAAAGAATCCAAAGTACAAATGGAGGAAGAGATGGAATTTTTTGGGCATGAGGGTAATTTCAATTTGAAACAAGTAGACCATATCATAGGAGAAGCTAGGTCAAATCAAATATTTTCTACTCCTAAGAAAGTGGTAAGAAAAATCCCTCTAAATCATCAAATGGAAAAGGCAATTACAGTTCACTTGAATAAGCCATAAGAAGAAAAAAAAAAGGTATGGAATATGAGGAAGTATATTGCACAAGTTCAAATATAGGAGCTCAAGGTGCAAAGGAAGAGGGGAAGGTAAATTTTAATACAAAGGAAAAAGGGGAGATGAATCTTAAATCACATAAGAAGAAGCAGGTCAAGAGTATATTAAAGAAAATATTATGGAGGATATCCAGGGAAATTTAGGGTTTTCAGGCCAACATAAGAAAGCAATGACTATGGAGGATCATCTTTGAAGTTTAGAGTTTTTAAGGAAACATAAATAAGAAAATGCTAATGAGGCTATTCATTGCACTTTCAAATCTATAAGGCCACATAAACCTTTAGAAGACAAGTCTCATTTTGAAAAATATGAAAAAATGGAAGAGATTAATCAAGACGAGAGTGTTGGTAAGAAACGAAGAAGGAGACTAAGGCCATCAAACCACAATCTAAGAGAAAAAGAAAATTCGAAGGATATTGCTTTCGGAAGCCAAACAAAAATATCACAGATGTTAACAAGAAGTGGGGCTAAGCCCACTAAGAAAAATAAAAAGTATTAATGATGAAAAGGATATCATGGAATATTAGGGGTATGAGTAAAACCCCTAAAAAAAGAGTTTTTAAGGAAATAATAGGTTGTTATAGCCTTGATTTTATTTTAATACAAGAAACAAAATTAAGTAGTGAGGAATGTAAGGAGACTTTTAAGAATATTTGGAAGACAGGTAATTGTTTATCAGTTTCTTCTACAGGAGTTTCAAGTAGTATTGCAATAATTTGGGACAAATGCAAATGGGATGAAGAACTATTAGAAACAAAAAGTAATTGGGTTGCTGGATTATTTTATAGGAAAGAGAAAAATATAAAAACTGGGGTTATAAATGTAGATGCTTCAACTATAATTACTCTACATAAAAGATGTTTGAAAGACCTTAATATATTTCTGTCAAATACAATGATGATTCACAATATTTACAATATCATTTAAAAATATTGGAAGGACCTTAATTAAGCCTTTGTAAAAGAAAATTTTAGACGACGTCCTCCATCTCCTCTTCTCATTCCTCATGAATCCGTTGAAGAGTGTACGATTGGAATGTATCTCATTCCTCCTAAAACTAGAGGTTTAGTGAATGTTTGGGCCATTTTTAAAGATCCTTCAGTTTGGGAAAACCCACTTGAATTTATACCAGAAAGATTTGAGAACAAGGAGATTGATCCTTTTGGAGGTTTTATGGATTTGATACCTGGAGGTGCAGGAAGACGAATTTGTCCGGCTATAATATTGGGCACAACTATGTTTACACTAATTTTAGTCAACCTTGTGCATAGCTTTGATTGGAAGCTTCCACCTCCTTTACAACCAGAGACACTAGAAATATTCGAGAGAACTGGACTTTCATCACCTAGAAAAGAGCCTCTTCCACTAATTGCTACACCGCGTCTTGCTTCTCCCAATTATGCAAAATTTTAATTTATTTAAATATAGCTATGGATATATAGTTCATTATATGCAAAAATATGCAGTATACATTTCTTATCATAGAAGGATCCATGTCCAAACTATATGGACCAGTATTTATGTGCATATTGAAGGAAATAAAAAAAAAATTAAATTGCAACATGGGCAAACTTCACACGATTAGGAGTGACTAAGAGAGCTTTACAGAATTGACCAGTGAGGTGGATGCTTCGCAATATCAACTACAAAAGTGGCTAACAAAGGAAGCTTTGCAAATCTTAGTCGCCTAAAAAACACTTCGGAAGAATGAACAATGAAGCAGCTGGTTCGCAGGAATTATTTCCAAAGTGATGACTGGGAACTTAGCGGTGTTTCAGAGAGGAATAGGGCTTTGCTGGGTTAATTCACGAAGTCACTACTTCAGGGAAGATAATGCCGAAGCATTGCTTTGGCCAGATAAAATCCGAGAATGTTTCATTGGTTGAAGTGGATTCAAACTCCCGCTTTAGGCCAAGACCTCCAAGAAGTTTGTCCATAATTATATAATACTTCTAAGATGAACAAAGGCAAATCAAAGCAAAATAGCAAAATAGAAATATTTATTTATAGAAATAACATCGGGTTACAAAGCTTCCTTTCTGAAGCGGTTACAAACATCTGCAAATATGTTTGTAGGATAAGCACAAAAGGTTTTCTCGGAGACTGCTGCTTCCTTCTCTGGCTGACGGCTGCTCTGCTGCTGTTTTCCTCTGCTATTTTTTTATTGAAACCCTAACACTGTAGCTAATTTGCGCTCGCAATTCCTCTCTGCCAAAATGAAAAAATAGATCCGATATTTATATAGGATATGGGGATAAAGATGAGAATGAACTTCACCAACTAACTGACAAAATAGTAAATGCTGAAGAGGGTTTCTATCCAATCGTCGAGCAACCCCAACTACTCACACGCTTGAAATTAAGGCCTTGTTTCTCATGCCTGATTACTGCTTCATCAATTTGAAATGCAAACTACCGGGTTTACATTGCTTTGCAGTGAAGCACCTTCAGGGGGCAAGTTTATGTTACTTCAGAGCGAAGCACTTGTGGGAGGCGTGAAATATGGTTTAATATTTCTAACACCCTCCTTTAAACCAGATTTCATAAAAGCTTTGACGCCCAACATTTCTCGCAACTTGGTGAAGTCCTCCTCCTTCAAAGGTTTTGTGAAGATGTCAACTACCTGCTCCTTGGACCTGCAAAACTGCAACTATAATTTATCAAATTTCACCAGCTTCCTGATGAAATGATATTGGATATCTATGTGCTTCGTCTGGCCATGGAATACATGATCCTTCGAGAGGGCGATGGTAGAATTATTGTCACAAAATATTGTTGTTGCTACTTCCGACAGATTATGAAGTTCACTCAAAAATCTTCTCAGGTAGACTGCATGGCAGGTGACTGAAGTGGCAGCAACATACTCTGCCTTGACTATAGATAAAGCAATAATTGGCTGCTTCTTCGAGGACCAAGAAATATCATCAGAGCCAAAATGGAAGGCATATCCAGAGGTGCTCTTCCAATCATCTATGCTACTAGCCCAATCACTATTAGTGTAGCCAATCAGATCAAGCTGGTCTTGTCTAGCATAGTGAAGTCTATGGTTCCTTGTGGCATTGACATACCGCATAATTCTCTTGCCTGCTTGCTAGTGAGTGTCTTTGGGTGACTCCATAAACCTACTGATTAAACTCACGATAAACATTAAATCTGGCCTGGTTGCGGTCAAGTACATCAGGCTTCCAACTAACCTTTTATAGAGAGTTGGATCAACGCTTCTGCTATTGTCAGTCTTGCTCAACTTCAAGCCAGTGGCAACCGCGGTGATGGCATGTTTGCTGTCCTCCTTATTGAAATGCTTCAAGACATCCTTAGCATACTTGCCCTAAGAAATGAAGATGCCATCTTTTGATTGGTCAACTTCAATGCCAAGAAAGAATTTCATCAGCCCCATGTCTGTCATTTCAAATTCAATCTTCATGGCTATTCTGAACTCCTCAAATAGGCTACTGCTATTGCCAGTATATATTAGATCGTCTACGTACAAGCAAAATATTATCATCTCCCTTGCTTCATTTGTTTTCAGATATAGGGTGTGCTCATATGGGCATTTTTGAAACCCATTCTCCTAAAAATAGCCATCAATCCAGCTGTACCATGCTTGGGGTGCTTGCTTCAACCCATACAGGGTCTTCTTCAGCTTCAGAACCTTGTCTTCTTGCCCTTGCAATTCATAATAGGGTGGCTAGTCTATGTAGACTTCTTCTTCCAATACTCTATTCAGGAAATTAGACTTGACATCAATCTGGTACACACTCCAGCCTTTCTGAGCTGCCAATGCCAGAATCATTCTAACTGTGTCAAGTCTGGCTACAGGTGTGTACACCTCATGATAGTCAATTCTAAACTTCTACTTGTAGCCTTTCACCACTAATCTGGCCTTATGCCTATCAACTTCTCCTTGCGCATTGAACTTCGTTTTATACACCCACTTGACCCCAATGGTCTTTTTCCCTACTGGAAGATCAGCTAGCTGCCATGTCTCATTCTTTTCAATGACTGCTATCTCTTCATCCATTGCTTTCACCCATTTGCGATTCTGACTTGCCTCTTCAAACTCCACTAGATCACACTCTATAAAGAAGGCAAAATTAGAATATTCTTCATCTGTCATATTTTGGGTTACGTCGTATATGTCTTGCAATCTCCTTGTTTTTGCAGGTTTCCTCAAGTTTGGAATTCTACTTGCAAGTGGAGGTGATCGGGATGAGGAGGCTGTGCTACCATTGGAACCACTACTACTGCTTGAAGATGCACGTGGCTACACACTATCTTACTCCAAGTTCATAGGTTCAATAATGACTGGTTTAGGCTGACCAGTTTCTGACTTCCAATTCCAGGATTCATCCTCCAAGAACTTCACATCTCGACTGATGACAAGTTTCTTCGTCATAGGATTGTACAACTTGTATGCCTTTGCTTGTTCACTGTACCCTGTGAAGATGCACTTTTCAGCTTTGTCATCCAACTTTTGCATTTTCTCATCTGGAACATGTGCATATGCTATGCACCTGAAAACACGTAAGTGAACCACACTTGGCTTCAGATTGCTCCATGCTTCCTCTAAATTTTTGTCCTTCACACTCTTGGTGGGATATTTGTTTAGCAGATAAACTACACAATTTACAGATTCTGCCCAAAACTCATGTGGCAAACTTTTTGCCTTCAACATGCTACGTGCCATCTCCATGATGGTCCTATTCTTCCTCTCAACTACACCATTTTGTTGCAGTGTGTATCTGGTAGTCAACTACTTTTGAATTCCATGTTGCTTGCAAAAATTGTGGAATTTATTGGAGATGTATTCACCTCCACCGTCTGTCCTGAGAGTTTTCACAAAATACCCACTCTATTTCTCAACCAGAGCCTTGAACTCCTTAAACTTTGCAAATGCTTCTGACTTCAGCTTGATGGGATAAATCCAGGTCTTTCGGGTAAAGTCATTAATGAAAGTTAAGAAATATTTGTTGTCGACATATGAAATGGTCTGCATGGGATCGCAAATGTTTGAGTGCACCAGCTCCAATGGTTGTGATGCTCTCCAAGACTGTCCTATAGGGAATGCATCCTTGTGTTGCTTTTTGATCAAAAAACCTTCACAAACTTGGTTCGGTTGCTCAATAAGGGGTAAACATTTCACCATCTACTTCTTGTGTAGAAAATTTAGGCTATTGAAGCTCAGATGACCAAATATGAGATGCCACAGCCAGGTAGCATCCTTCACAACTACACTTAGAGACATTAATGATTCATTCTAAATATGTAGTGGAAACATTTTGTTTTTTGTCATGGACATAATTGCAATATGTCCATGCACTTTGTCTCCGAGTACAGACACCATATTTGAACTAAACAATGTGCCCCTTCTGCACAAGTTGTCCAAAACTCAACAAGTTGTGCTTCAAACTAGGTACATAATACACGTCACAAATTTATTTTCTTTTGTTGTGCCGAGTCTGAATGAGGATATTTCCTTTCCCCATCATGGGAACGTTGCTATTGTTCCCCATATTGACTTTAGACTGGACTATTTCATCCAGTTGTGAGAACATCTCTCTATTACCAGTCATGTGGTTGTTGCACCCACTGTCAAGATACCAAATATTTTTCCTGCTCTCCTCCTCAATACTACAAGTCAGTAGCACATTTCCTTCTGCCACATTTTTGGCTTCATCCATATAATGGGCTTATTGTTGATTCTCGTTCGCTATCCTCTTTTCGCACTGTGAGATGTAATGGTAAAATTTTTGCAGTAATATCATTGGAATTTGGATTTGTCTTTCTTCTGGTGAGATCCACTTTGTTGATTTTTGCTAGTGCCTCTTCCTCCTTACTGATGAAAGTTGTAGCTAGTCTCACTATTGTTAGGGTTTGATCTCCCTCCTTGCTTGTTTCCTCTCCCATGCCTACCTTTGCCTCTTCCACCTTGAGAACTGGACGCTCCATGGTGGGAGTCTTGTCTGTCGCCGTCTCGTAATGAGACCTATGCCTTGAAATCTTGCTCTAGAGAGGACTGAGTTGAGCGACTCAACCTCTACTCATGTGTCTATAGAGAACCCATGAGCTCATCCACCGAGAGGGTTGTCAAGTCCCTTGACTCTTCTATTGCAATTACGATAGAGTCAAACTTTGCTGGTAGACTCCACATAATTTTCTCCACGATCCTTTGGTTCTGCACAATATCTCCATTCAATCACATCTAGTTGATGACATCAGTTTTTCAGGTGAAGAAATCACTCATCGACTCAGACTCACTCATCAGTAGGTTCTTGAACTCCCTCATGAGCATATGCAGCTTCACCAACTTCACTTTGTCGGTTCCCTGGTATGAGCTAGCCAAAATATCGTAGGCCTACTTGGCCTTGGTGGCTGATGTAATCCATGGGAAGATAGTTTCCTCATCCGCTTGCATGATATAGAATAGGGCTTTTTGATCTTTCTTTCAGTTCTCTTTTAGAAGGTCTTTGCCAGCTTGGGAGAGGGTGGCCAATGCTGTTGCATCTACTGGTTCTTAGTACCCATTCTCCACCAAGTCCCACAACTCCTGAGACCCGAACAAAATCTTCATTTGTATACTCTAGTAATCATAGTTCTTGTCGTTAAATAGTAGGATATGCAACTATAGGGAATTATTTTTGAAATCCATGCTTCAATCTCCACGTCATGACACAACGACTCTGATACCAATTTGAAGGAAATAAAAAAACAAATTTAAATTGCAACATGGGCAAACTTCACATGATTAGGAGTGAATAAGAGAGCTTCGCAGAATTGACTAGCGAGGTGGATGCTTCGCAATATCAACTAGCGAAATGGATGACAAAGGAAGCTTCATAAATCTTAGTCACCTAAAAAAAACTTTGGAAGAATGGGCAGCGAAGTAGCTGCTTCGTAGGAATTATTTCCAAAGTGACAACTGGAAACTTAGCCGTGTTTTGGAGAGGAATAGGGCTTTGCTGGGTTAACTCCCAAAGTCACTACTTTGGGGAAAATAATGCCAAAGCGTTGCTTTGGCCGGATAAAACCCGAGAATACTTCATTGGGCGAAGTGGATTCAAACTCTCACTTTGGGCCAAGACCTCCAAGAAGTTTGTCCACAATTATATAATACTTCTAAGCTGAACAAAGGCGAATCGAAGCAAAATAGCAAAACAAAAATATTTATTTATAGAAATAACACCGGGTTACAAAGCTTCCTTTCTAAAGCAGTTACAGACATCTACAAATATGTTTGCAGGATAAGCACAAAATGTTTTCTCGGAGACTATTGCTCCCTTCTTTGGCTGAAGGCTGCTCTGCTAATGCTTTCCTCTATTGTTTTTCGATTGAAACCTTAACACTATGGCTACTTTGCTCTCGCAATTCCTCTCTGCCAAAATGAAAAATAGATTTGGTATTTATAGAAGATATGGGGACAAAGGTGGGAATGAAATTCACCAACTTACTGACAAAATAGTAAATGTCGAACAGGGTTTCTATCCAATCGCCGAGCAACCCCAACTATTCACACGCTTGAAATTAAGGCCTCGTTTCTTGTGCTTGATTATTGCTTCGCCAATTTGAAATACGAACTGCTGGGTTTACATTGCTTCTCAGCGAAGCACCTTTAAGGGGCAAGTTTATGTTACTTCAGAGCGAAGCACTTGTGGGAGGCGTGAAATATGGTTTAATATTTCTAACACATATTTGTGCATGCACATGTGTAGTACGGTCAACCAATAGTAGTCTAGTGAAAATAAGGTTATATATGTGTCTTTGATAAGATCAACCATTGAGAAAATAAAATTGTATCTTAAATTATTTAAGAATTTTGTTATATTTTCATTTTTATATAACAAAATTATATATATAACTTTGTTATTTTGCATGGATTACAGTGTTTTTTTTGAATAGCAAATGATTTATAAGAAATTTTAGAATCTTGTTTTGTTTTTCTAATAAATAATATATATTTTATTATTCAATGGTCGAAAGCCTCATTTGAATCAAATAAAGTATGCATAGCATGTGAAAGGTGTGTATATATAATTAATGTTCCATAATATATTATTATTATTATTATTATTTTATTAATTATATAATTAATATTATTTTCATTATATTAATTTTATATAATTAATAACAAATTAAAAAATAATATATTATGAGGGACAGTGTAAGGGTTTGGGTTTTGTTTTTTTGGGAGATCCCTAGTTCAAAACATAGCTTAAGTGAGTGTGTGAGAGGGCAGGTATGCATTCATCTAAAAATATTATTTAGAGTGTAGCGCAACACTTCGGGGTTTGGCTCTTCTTTGGGAGGTCTAAGGTTCAAACCGTGACGTGGGTGAGTGTATGAGAGATGGGTGTGTGGTGGCTTTGTGTTAAATTCTCTATTGATAAGTATAGCTCTCGGCTTTACGAGGGGTCATGGTTGGGAGGAGACTACTCAACCTTATACATCGGTCATAGAGGTTTCTCACAATAACCAAATAAAAATAAATAAATAAATAATAATAAATTAATTATTTAATAATAATTTATTATTTAATAATGTTTTCATAACTTTTCTTATTTAAAATTTATATTTTTAATTATTTAAATAAATATTATATAATATAATATGAATTTAATTATAATATTAAAATCTTAATTTTACCTAAGTTTCATTATTATTGAAAAAATTAACTCTAAAATTTTGCATAAAAATGTAAGTTTTATTAATGTAAATATATAAAATAAACATAAATATATAGAAGGAACGTTTTTTTTACTTTAAAAAATATAGATTAACTTACAAAAGTATATATAAATTAGGTGCTCTAAAATTATTTTGTTCTATCTCAAATGAATAGTTTTATTGCAGTGGAATACTTGTAAAACAAAAAATAGGAATATATGTTTTTTTTAATTTATAAAAAAAATTTAAAAATTTATTTTATTAAAATAATTTTATTTTATTTTAATTCTTAATTTTTATAAACGTAAAATAAAATAGAAACAAAAATGAAAGTTAACAATATAATTGTTTCTTTTTTAATATAAACACATATAATTGTTTCTTTTGTTTCAAATACTGTCTATTTTGAATGATTCTAATAATATTATGGGCTGTTTTATTTGTAGAGTTCCTGATTCTGTTGAGCATATCTTTTTTGACTACTTCTTTGTTCATGAAATTTGACACATGTTCTTGCATAATATGCAGATATGAAACATTCATGATACTATGACTAGACAACATATTTTATTTTACTGGGTTTTATTCATCATATGGGAAAACATTTGAATAATTTTTTGCTTATATTATCATCAGAGATATTATGGATTATATGGGTGTATAGAAATAAGGAGATTTTTTAGAATTTGCAGAGATCAGTTATTGGGTCTTTTAGAAGACTCACAAGTTTTAAAATTTTGTTACAAGTTGCTTAGAATATGAGAAGCTACAGGGACAAATACAGGTTCTTCTTTGATAGACTTCATGATGTTGGAAGACAAGAAGACTATTGTTGCAGTCTTGAGTATTTTGATTATCAGTTATCTATGATTCAATATTTTATAGCTCTTTTCTATGATAGTTATAGAAAGGTTGGTTTATGACATTACTTGAGTCTGTTTAACTCAGTATAAGTAGTTGTATCTAATGTTTTTATGTGCCGATTTACTTTGAACTTGACATAATGTAACTTTTGTTTTCTTAATATATGAGTATACGTTCTTCCTTAAAAAAAATTATTAAAATTTACTTAGTTTTTATAAAAAAATCCTCAAATATTAATAACATCATTTTAAGGTTGGAAAGCATAATTTCTCATTACTTGCCACAAAACCTCCTTTTTCCCAACTCATGGGTGGTAAGTATGTTACACATTCAAAACATAAAAAATAAAAATAGTCTCATTAAAATATAGATTCAAATTTTGAATGGGATTTAAACATAAGACGAAATCCATCTAAATTTTATTATTATTAATAATATTTAGCATTGCATGAGAGGGAATGCAATGTGAATGATTTTTTTTATTATAAAGAAATTGTATACTTAAATAAGATACAAAATTATATATTAGTGATGTAATAATTTAATTTAATTAACAAAATAAATTAAATAAAATATGAGTATAAAAATTTACTTAAATAAATGTAAATTTATGGTTAAAATATGTAAAAATAATAATTTTTTGGAATGAAATAAGTTATATTATATTAAAAATACAATTTAATAATACGTTTGTGGATATGCACACCACAGTAGGATCCTAAAAATTACATTAACATTATACGGTGAAGAGAAACAAAATAGCAAATATAAAGTCTTTAGTTGGGTAACACAAAAATGAGGGAATTCAAATCATCTTTTTAGCCAAAAATCATAGAAAACATGCATCCATAGAACTTAAATCATCCCTAAATGTTGGGGGAACAAAATTGTCTACATTGTCATCATGGCGCATCCCAACCATTATCATTAGTGTCAGTATGGCCTATATCATCAACGTCATTAATATCTTGTGCATTTATAACTTGGGGGCGGGGAGTTTGGTCATCACCATGCCAGCCAAAAGCATTAACTGGTGTCGCCATGATCACATATCCCCAGCCTAAAACATGGTGTGAAGGTTTTGGACAAACATCCCATCCACGAATTACCAGCACCAATAGAGTAACAATGTTTGGTCACCGACGGAGGTTGAGACCAGTGTCTCCCAACCTACGACAATGCCCTGCATCCCCGATGAGACCTAGAATGATAGCTAGCATGGCATTGTGACATCGAATCCGGGGTGACATGACTAACAGTGCATGGTGCATTGGCCCAATGGTCCAGGAGAGTCCTTAAGCACTGAATGTCAATATGTTTTTTTTGACTTGAACCTATATCTGTAACCAAGAGTCAAAAATTACAACATACTTATCAGCTAAAGAAAATGAATCAAAAGTTGTGTCTCTTGAAAAAGCTATATTGTTTCCAATATTCTATAAGTGAAAAATAATATCAAAAGAGGAATAGAAAAGTTAGGAGCATCTCCTAGCAAGGAATGGTGCCAAGAAAAGAAGCCATAGAAGGTCGAAAGAAATATTCCAACCACTTCCAAACCATTTGAGCTTTATGGCACGACCAAAAATCATGAGTGCAATTCATTACAAAAATAGCATTTGGGATTTGCCAACACCCAAGTATTTCAATTGCAAACCTTGAAGAAGTAGACTCCAAACAAGAAAAGCCAACTTTGGCTCAAAATAAGATGACTAGACCATGTTAAAACACAATTTCCACCGTAAAGGCCTGGAGATTAAGTGCTAGTGCTCGTTCAACTTACCCACCATGGGCAAGTGTGGAGAAATCCAGGAATATCCTAAATGGTCCTTGTACTAAATTAACAGGATGTTCTTCAACTAGATCCAGTCTGACCACCAAGGTTTCTGAAACTACCTGTTAATTTTTGGCCAAAAAGAAAAGGAAATGCTATCTAACACATCATATGTGATTTTATCTTATAGTTTTAAATTATGAAGCCATCTAAAAACCTCTCAAAAATCCAATCTTTGGAAGGCTCGAGGACTCCCAAATAATATTTTTAATGAAGAATGAGATTAACATGTATAAATGAGTTGAATTAAAGATTATTTTGCTTTGTTGATATGGTTTTGACTCTTGATTTAATTTTTTTACTTACACTTTTAATTTTTGCATATTTAAAATAAAGTAAGCGCATATTAAAATAAATGATAAAAATGGAATTTTTTTTTATAATTATATTTACTAATTTTTTTTCTCAAATTGTCCATAAAACTCAATTATTTTTAGTAATATTAGTTTAGTGTTTGAATCTTACAATTTCCCACTACTTGTCCTTAAACCCCTTTTCCCTTTATCACAAGTTA